>BLBF01000007.1:6842615-6885802 GCA_015471245.1 Laticauda colubrina
AAAGGAAAGGAAAGGAAAGGAAAGGAAAGGAAAGGAAAGGAAAGGAAGAGAACAACCTCCCCAATCACTCTTCATGAACCAATGCCACCCTGCCTGCTCTCCAAACCTATGTTGCAGCCCCACAAGCCTTCCCCAATCCATGCCACTTTCCCATTTGCCTTCCCCAACCCAGTCAGCTCCTCTTGCAAAGCCTGACAAACACTCCTTAATTTGCGCCATCCATCTGCATATTGTCTCTGACCTCCACAGTACCTCTTACATACTCCCTTACACTCTTCTTAACCATGATGGAATGGGGACCTAGAGAAAGAGTTTGGGAGAATCTCAGTAGCACTGTGGTTTCTCAGGGAGGAGGCAGTACATTCCAGAGAGAAAACCAAATTAAGAGGTGGATTAGGGAAGGAGGAAGAGATTCAGAATAGCCACATGCTCGAATCTCCTAGGATATACTTAGTACCTTAGAAGGTTATAGTTTTAGTCTGGCAAGATTCTGTACATTGGTGCAAGCAAATAAAGGATTGGACACCCTTCCTGATCTGTACTGACTACCTACCACCCCACACATACACACCAGATGTGAGCTGTCTGATCTGTCTTACCTATTTCCAAGCACACTTCCCAACCCACACCACCACACCCTATGCACCATCACCAGCCAGCATGGTACTACTCACACACCCCACAACCCCCATACATTTTTAAACTGAGCCAATACCTGTGTGCCTTACTTGACCAGCAGGGCACCTCTTAAACACCTCCCTGCCCTGTGACTCACGCATATCCTACTTGATTTGGGCCATTCCCATGTGCCCTTCCCAACCACACAGAACCTCTCATACACCCCCAAATACTCTCACTGACTCACACAGTATCCCTGATTCCACCACCCACATACTCTTCCCAACACATGCAGCATCTCTCACATTTCCCCAAATATCACTCCTGACCCACAACCCCCATGCACACTCTCACTCCTCCCCATCTAGCAGCAGTCACTTATCTCCCACTCCCACTGGGTTTTTTTGCTCACCTGTGGTCAATCTGTTTTTTAAGTAATTTAAGTAATGGAGTATCTCTGAAACAGTGATCCAAACAGGGCATGATTTGCCTAGTGACTCGCTATTCTCATCAGTCACAAATTCTGATTACAATTCATGTAAAAATTAAGACGCACAGATATCAGTAGACATTATACCATGAAAGCAACTATTTAATTATAAGCCAATTGTGGTTGATTATTTTTATACAGTAAACTAAATTACTCTGTTTCATGAAAGGCTTGATTATATGTATTTGCCTTAGCATGCAAAAATGTTACTGTCTTTCTGAAATATAAAATTGGTATTTTAAGTGATACCAATGTACCAGGTCCAAAGGGTGTTATTATTCAGAATTGTAAATATGTACTGCAAGCTTTAAAACTTATTACCAATATAATCAACTGAATATTTTATGCACATTGAACTGAGGAATTATGAATCCATCCTTTTTTTGTTATTTCCAGCATAAAGCAACATAAAGCAGTATGGATTTCAGTCATTCCAAAAATAACAACACAAACCTTATGATAGAGATTAAAAATCAGCTTGATTAACATTAGGATATATATACAAACAAAATTTCTGATTCAAATTAATTCTACAACAAAAGAGTAAGATACAAATATAGGACACAAAATAAAATATACAAAAATTAAGTAATAATAATAATACAAGTACATAAAGCAGAGGAATAAATGTCAATGTTTAGATTAAGGACATAGACATAGTGTTTACATGTAATTCAAGCAGCTCACCAAGACAAATTCCTTGTGTGTCCCACCAATAAAGAATTCTATTCTATTCTATTCTATTCTATTCTATTCTATTCTATTCTATTCTATTATATACCACCATCATGGAATATCTTAAAATGGTTAAATGTGGATATGCCCTCTGCCTCTTCACAATAAAAAAAATTATGAACTGTCTCTTTTCAACAGCAGTCATTCTGAACATTACTTTTTTTGTTCATAAAATATAACTCAACATAATGAAACACAATTGGCCTAGTGGTTAAGACACCAGGCTAGAAATCAGGAGACTGTGAGTTCTAGTCCCTCCTTAGCCACGCAAGCCAGCTGAGTGAATTTGGGCCAGTCATTCTCTCTAAGCCCAACTCATCTCACAGAGTTGTGGCAAAAACAGGAGGAAGAAGGAATATTAGGTATGTTCATTTATAAAAGTACAATTGAGTTACTTATTAAAAAATAAAGGTGAGACTAAAGGCTAAAACATATGAAGAATGTTTGCTGGAAGTGGCTTTGTCTAGTTTAATGAAAAGAAGGACTAGGGGTGACATGATAGCAGTCTTCCAATATCTCAGGGGCTGCTCCAAAGAAGAGGGAGTCAAGCTATTCTCCAAAGCACCTGAGGGCAGGACAAGAAGCAACAGGTGGAAACTAAGAACTATGGAGAAATTGCCTGGCAGTTAGAACAATTAATCAGTGCAACAGCTTGCCTCCAGAAGTTGTGAATGCTCCAACACTGGAAGTTTTTAAAAAGAGATTGGACAACCATTTGTCTGAAATGGAATAGGGTTTCCTGCCTGAGCAAGAGGTTGGACTAGATGATGACTAAGGTCCCTTCCAACCCTATTATTCTGAAAATAAGTAAATAAATACAAATAAAAATTTCTTCACTACTATTTGCTTTCCAAAGAAGATGGGGCTTTTGATATCAGTGGTCATGTGCACTTAAGGTTCAATTTTATTCAAGAACACAATATATATTGGTAATTAAAGTAATTTACTCATTTAAATCATGATTAAATTACTTGTCTGCTCATATTCAGGATCTGAATTCTGAATCTCCCCTTCCCTGTCCAAACATTTGTAGATCCTTGTTGAAGAGTCATTGAAGTTTTCCTCATCCTAATGTTCCCCAGATGGTTTCAACACCATTCTCAGTGTGGTCCAAGTCCATGAGCTACCACATTAATATACAATTGTAATAGACATGAGGGGAGAAGAGGGGGCGGACATTGTGAGGTGAGGCGTCCCTTGACGTGAATGATGTTGAGTTGGCCATGCCCACCCAATCACATGACTACCCAGCCACATACCTATCCTGCTGGACATTAAGGCAAAGAACCAGTTGTTAAATTATTTGAATTCTACCACTGGAGGGAACTGTTGGAACTTCAAATCTGGGTCAAGGTACCTCCCAGGTAGATCCCTGGGAATTTTGCTCTCCCAGTGACTGGCCATAAGTGAAAACTTACCCATACTAGCTTTCATAAATTGGGTTTCCTTCTCTGATCTACTTACCCTGAATTAGAAAGGCTAAAATTAACAGAAGCTGTTTCAGTGCTGCTGATGCTAAAGGCAGCAGTAATTGTTGTTTTCATGTGTATTTAAAATGTTTTTTGCTTCTTTTTCTGGGGAGAGAAATTGTCTTATAAATTGACACTATTATGAATTGGCATGCTTGTATTAAAGCATAATACAAAAAGAAATTGTAGACTTGTAGAAATATGATTCTCTAAAAGTCTTGTTTCCCCATTTTGCTTCCACCCTCCAAAAGTGAGTATAGATCTGAAATCCTGATCTTAGTATAGATCTGAAATCCTGAAGAAGTGATACACACATGTCAGCTTCAGGGATCTGTTCACTATCATCCTTGAGAGACAAAAGGAAAATAAGGATATCTTTGTGCTATAAGTGATTGTTACAGTAACCTGTTTCTGTCAATAAATCTCTTCGGTGTTTCCCCATTAGTGTGCTCATTGTCTTTGAATCTGACCCAGGTCTATTGCATTGTTATGGACATGCACTTTCTCTCATCTTTGTTCATTTTAAAACAATTTTTTTCTTTACATTTTTGGAGAAACTCTGCAAAGTTGGCCACTTTCTACTTTTAAAACTACAAAGCAATACCCCCCCCCCTTTCTCTACATTTCTGCTGAACCTCTCCTGAATGAAATTCAGTCCTCTCTGTTAAAAAGAAAAAAGAAAAATCAGTTTATAAGCATCTCTACCTTGTGAATTCCTCCAGCGTCCTCTTCCACAAAAATATCTCACCACAGGCAATAGAGCCAAGCTATGAATTCACACGTTCTAACAATGGGCATTTCTTTTTGCTCTGTTACCTTGCATGTTATTTGGCAACCAATCAAGTTTACTTTCATGAATCTTGTGCTCAAATGTTAATACAATTGTTACGACTGAATGCCAAACCTCATCTCTCAAAGGTGTACGGTTTCTTCTTGATGACTTGGTCTTGCTTTTTGTTCTTTAGGACAAATAATGGAAATGCCTATCAGTTGGAAAAAAAGATGAAAAACTAAAATAGTTCTAATTAATCATCCTGGTGACCTAATCTGCCTTTTCTGTCCTTGCAGAAAAGCAACATTTCTGCTTGGTTCTAAATTTGGTAGTTGTTATTATGGAGCAGTACCACCGAGACCTTTCTCTCAAAATGTGTGTGAAGGAGCTTTTGGTTATTTGAAATAGGTGCCAGGTAGAAAACTCTTATCAACTTGAACAGTTGAAAAGAAGCGAAGCAAAGAAACCAAGCATTAATCCATGGGCAAAAATGGTAAAAAAATTTTTTGGCAAATATGGAAATAATGTAAAAGAATCAGTTGCAGATAACATTTATCGCATTGAGTTAAGCCCCTGTCACACAGCACCAATGGATGGAAAGAGGATGTAAAACGGAGAGAAACACTTGCCATCCGTTGGTTAGCACGATGCTTCCATTCTGTACTCACTGCGTCCATTTTTCATCCTCTCAATCCATCCAGCATTCATCTACTGAGGTTCCATCCGCTCAAAAAGTTTTGAGCTGCACAAAAATTTTGAGCGGAAAATGTATCGAACGCATCCGTTCTACATCCGCTACGCATACAGGGAACATCTGTTAGATGTCCGTCGTCATCCATTATGCATCCGCTATATTTGCTAGGCATCCGCTGCGCATCCGCGCAACTCGCATCCACTCCAGCAGAAAACGGACACAAGGAGGAAGCAAAACGGACACGGAACGGACACGCAGAGTTAGTAGCACGGATGTAGAAAGGATGAAAGCGGATGCAGCTCGCAAAGAAACCATTTAAAATGGAAAAAATGTTCGCAGAGGGGACCTATCTCGGATATTAAGGATGTCTAGAGGATGCCGAGAGGATGCAAAAGGACACCTAGCGGAAAACCTATATTTCCTATAAAAAGGAGGAGGAACTCACCTGGATCTCACTTTCAGTCCAGCAGCCCTGCTGTGCAGACCTCTTCAGCCTTCATCTGGCTCTTGCTCTTCCACAGCATCCAGTCATCTCCACCATGGATCATCACACACTCCTTTTGGTAGCCACCATCGTTCTACAACAGTGCGAAGCCATCTACAGGCTCTTTCACCTGTTCTACGCGAAGAAAAGGAGGCGTCCAAGAAGTGTCTGGGTCCAAAGATGGATCGCGAGAACAGCAGAGTACAGACTGTATAACAAGCTGATGGTGGAGCTGAGGAACGAAGACACTCGTGCATTCCAGAACTTCATGAGGATGCCGCCAGCCATGTTTGACAAAGTTGTGGAACGGCTGAGACCCAGGTGGACCAAGCAGAGCACCAACTTCCGGCCAAGCCTGGACACTGGGCTGAAGGTGGCACTGACACTGCACCACTTGGCCTCAGGGACCACATACAGGAGCATGCAGTACAGCTGGAGGGTGCCACACAACACCATCAGCATTGTGGTCAGAGAAGTGGTGCAGGCCATCATCGAACAATACAAGGAGGAGCTCCTCCAGTGCCCCTCCACGATCCTCCTCACGGTCTCTGGGCGATGCTGCATGGTGGTGAGAAGTACCTGGAACCTGTTGGCCAGGATGCCAAAGGCGTTCTCCACCACCCGCCTTGCCCTGGACAGCCTGTAGTTGAAGATCCTCTCTTCACGGGTGAGGTATCTGGAACTGTAGGGCTTCATGAGGTAGGTTCTGAGGGAGAAGGTGTCATCCCCCACGATGAAGTAGGGCACATCTTGTGTGTCTTTGGGCAGGGGTTCTGGATCTGGGAAGCCCACAATGAGGTTGCGTTCCAGCCCCTCCTTGAGGTCACTGGCGTTGTTAACATTCTGAGCAGTTTGGTGAACTGGTTGTTGAAAGAAACCACTGGTGACATCCAGTTCCCTTCCATTTCTCTCTTTTTGCTTCCAGAGCATTAAGAATGCTTTAATTTCAGTGCCTCTCCAGTCAGCATACTTTGCCAATGAGAAAAAATCCAACTTTGCTTCACTGGCGTTGTATACCTGGGCATCTGAAGCTGACCCGTTGCCTGAAGCATCGATGTACATGAACTTGTAGTCAGAATCAACCATGGTGAAGAGGATGATGCTGAAGAAGCCCTTGTAGTTGAAATAAGTGGACCCCAACTTGGCTGGAGCTTTGCAGGCCACGTGCTTCCCATCTATGGCTCTAACGGCGTGGGGGAATTTCCACCTCTGATACCACTGCTCTGCAACTTTCTTCCAGCCTTCTTCAGTGGAGGGGCACTGGAGGAGCTCCTCCAGGTATTCTTTGATGATGGCCTGCACCACTTCTCTCACCACAATGCTGATGGTGTTGTGTGGCACCCTCCAGCCGTACTGCATGCTCCTATAGGTGGTCCCTGAGGCCAGGTGGCGCAGAGTCAGTGACACCTTGAGCCCAGGGTCCAGGCTGGGCCAGAAGTTGGTTCTCTGCTTGGTCAACCTGGGTGTCAGCCGCTCCACAACTTCATCAAACATGGCTGGAGGCATCCTCATGAAGTTCTGGAATGCACAAGGGTCTTCGTTCCTCAGCTCCACCATCAGCTTGTTGTTCAGTCCGTACTCTGCTCTTCTCCTGATCCATCTTCAAACCCAGACACTTCTTGGACACCTCCTTTTCTTCCCGTAGAACAGTTGAAAGAGCCTGTAGATGGCTTCGCACTGTTGCAGAAGGATGGTGGCTGCCAAAAGGACTTTGTTACGATCCACGGTGGACATGACTGGATGCTGTGGAAGAGCAAGAGCCAGATGAAGGCTGCAGAGGTCTGCACAGTAGGGCTGCTGGACTGAAAGTGAGATCCAGGTGAGTTGCTCCCCCTTTTTATCGGCAATATAGGTTTTCCACTATGTGTCCTTTTGCATCCTCTAGGCATCCTCTAGACATCCTTAATATCCGAGATAGACCCCCTCTGTGAACATTTTTTCTGTTTTAAATGGTTTCTTTGCGTGCTGCATCCGCTTTCATTCTTTCTCCATCTGTGCTACTAACGCTGCGCGTCTGTTCCGCGTCCGTTTCGCTTCCTCCCTGTGTCCGTTTTCCATTGGAGCGGATTTGAGTTGCATAATGTGCAGCGGATGCCTAGCGGATATAGCGGATGCGTAACGGATGACAACGGATGTAGAACGGATATTCCCCGTATGCCTTGTGGATGCAGAACAGATGCGTTGGATACATTTTCCACTCAAAAAGTTTTGAGCAGCTCAAAACTTTTTGAGCGGATGGAACCTCAGTCGACGGATGCTGGACAGATAGAGAGGATGAAAAACGGACGCACTGAGTACAGAACGGATGAATCACGTTAACCAATGGATGGCAAGTGTTTCTCTCCATTTTACAACCTCTTTCCATCCGTTGGTGCAGTGTGACATGGGCTTTAGGTTAAAGTTTTTGGGGTTTGGGGAAGAAACCACAGAATCAGGTAGAGTATTCCAGACATTGACCACTCTGTTGCTGAAGTCGTATTTCCTGCAATCAACTTTGGTGCGATTAATCTTGAGTTTGTATCTATTGTTTGCTCTTGTATTGTTATGATTAAAGCTGAAGTATTCATTTGCAGGTAGGACCTTGCAATGTATGATTTAATGTGCTATACTTACATCTGACTGAAAGTGGTGTAGTTCTAGGCTTTCTAGGTCTAGAATTTCAAGTCTGGTGGCATAAGATATTCTGCAATGAGTAGAGGAGTGGAGAACTCTTCTTGTGAAATATTTCTGGACTTTCTCAACTGTGTTAATATCAGATATGTAATATGGGTTCCAGACTGATGAGCTGTATTTGAGTATTGGTCTGGCAAATATTTTGTATGCTCTCGTTAGTAGTGTGATATTACCAGAGAAAAAGCTACACAGGATTAGGTTAACAACTCTTAATGCCTTTTTAGCTATGTAGTTACATTGGGCTCTAGCACTTAGATCATTAGAGATGAGTACTTCAAGGTCCTTGGCAGAGTTTGGATCATCATCAAGGTCTTGACTATTCAGCTTGTATTTTATTTTCTGAAATTTTTTTGCCAATATATAAGACAGAGCACTTATTTGTTGAGATTTGAAGTTACTTGTAACTGTGTAAAAAAAAACCCATTTCCACTAAAAATCACTTCTTTTTTTTCAAGCTAAAGTGACAAACTTTACAATGTCATAATCATTAGCATCTATCTACAGAGCCATGACTTGATAAACAATAGATGTTTAAGAAGCTATGAAAGAGAAAAACTAATTTTAATTATAAGCAACTTTGAAAGCAATTCCTTTGAAATGGGTGATTATATATGCATAGGGCTTTTATTGCATCTATAACCAGAAACCAGCAATGTTCTCTTGTTGCAAAGCTTTAAATCAATGCATAAATATGTTCTGTATACCAAAGAAGAAGATTGGAAGGCTATCAAATCACTTGTACATTAAACTCTATTATATATCTGCCTAGAAAGAAAAGAAACCATGTGAAATACATAGACTTTGAAACCCGATTCAACCATCTCCCTCTACTATATGGAAAGATGAATATTTAAAATATTGGCAGGCAGAAGATAAGTCCCAACATGTAAAAACTAACATTCAAAATCTTACCCATTATGAAAGAGTGCAAATGCATAGATTGAAAAAAATAGGAAAGAGATTGTCTTCCAAATAGCTTTCTGGATAGAGAAGGGACACATCTAGTTTTGTTACACAAATACTTCTGTGAAATAGTTCTTAAAAATAAACTAGTAAGGATAATTCATACCACAAATGTGACAAACGATTAAACCATCAGGTTAGGTGCTTAATTGTATATCCCAAACAGATGCAGCTTTGGTTTGAAGTTAGATATGAAGCTGAGCTGTCAAAGGCTGGATAAAGAAGGCTCGATATTTGCTGTGGTTGAAACAATGCAGAGCACTTTTTATTTAAAGGCATTAGAATTTAATTAATTAGTTAAATGTATATGGCCACCCAACTCTGTAATGACTCAGAGCACAGTACAATAAAAACATTACAAAAACACAAGTAAAATACAATTGGAAGTCTCTAAACAGCCAGAAAAGACAACTATTATAACCAAAAGAGTAAAAGGTAACCAGACTGTCAAAGCACAGGGTGGCTGGATACCATTAATGCTGACACCAGGCCTAGTATAGTAAAACTCAAAGAAGTATTGCAAAATTGGAAGATGCAGAGAGACCTGGCCAACAGAATCACCAAAAGTCAGACATGACTGAATGGATATCATCATCGTTGTGGAGCAATGGAAATGACTGAGGCGGACACGGAGCAACTGACAGGAATCTTTATTCTGCGAATAAAGGGTTGCCACGATTGCTAGGCTAACAAGCAGTCAGCTTGCGGCAACAGCTGATGTCATTTGACAGCGCTTTATATAGCCGGCTGTCAAATGGTATCAACCAATCAGAGTAGTCCGCGCTCCCACCAGGAATGCGGACCAGAGGGGAAACTTCGTGTCAATGCAACAATCATCATCATCATCATCAAAAGAATTATGGAGAACCGTTATTAATTCAATTCAGAGGAGCTGAGGTTTTTTTAAGGGTATCTTCAACAGCCAAGGTGAGGCCCAGACAAAACTCAGAGGCATGATGTGATGTCTCCTTTGGACGATTCCTCTGATGCTTCCTCAGAGGCCAGCTCAAGGGGGAATGAGATCATTCCTGGCACATCAGGAATTACTGACCCTGAACTGCTGGCAGAACAGGCATCAGCTGGAGACAGCTTGCAGGCCAGTGAAGAGGAGGGGGAGGAGCTGCCTGCCATTATAGATCTCAGGTCACACAGGGCAGAGAAACAGAGTTCTGCCGGATTGCTCGGGAAAATGCCCTGCCCCTCTTGATGGGCTGCACTGGGAGCTATTTAGCACAGCAAGTAGAGGGAGATGTTGCTGAAAGTAACATGTGTGCATCGTGGCTGTGTGTTTGTTCGTGTATTCTGAGACTCTGAATTTTTATAACCCATGTCTAATATGGATGTATTTTAAGTTTTGCTTGGTGGCTTTATGTTCATTTATTGGATTTACTATTTGAGCAGCTTTCTGTTTGTGTTACGGAGTAATTGGTCATTGCCTGGGGAATTAATCTGGGCTTGCCCATGGCTGGCTTCAGTTGGGACAGTTCTAAAGCTGGGTGAAGAAAATTGCTGAGGGGAAGACAAATAAAACTCTCCATAAACCACAGTGATGTGTGAGTGTGAATGGGTGGGCAGTACACGTCAGAAAAGAATCTTATTGGAAAGCCTCAGTAATGTAGCTCTGACCCCTGAGCAAATTGTCACCATTTCAGGCTACATCTGCCTGCTGCAGATGTATATATTTAATATATTCCAATTCTCTCCAGTTCCTAGGGGAGTTCCACTTCTCAGGAACTCCAAACTGCAACAATTTATCATCAGGAAGTGTTCTCCCTCTTGCTGTGGGAAACCCCATCTGGCTTTGCATTATGTTAATCTTCTCCATATGAAGATGTTAACAATTGTATTGCCCGGTTCCCATGATCCATTTGACTGCCCCTTCTAAGTCATAATGAAAATGCATTCAACCCTTCACCTTTCCTTCTTGGTCCTGGACAACCCTCTGAATGAACTTCTGCATCACCATCATTTCCCTAATGTGAGGGAGGGGGGAAGAAGAATTTGAAGTGGAATGCATTTAGGTTCTAACCACTGGAAGTCTCAGGCTCAAATATCTGGGAATAAGCAAGTAACATTTCCACACCTGTTCTTCAGGATTTGCAGGATTCCCATAACCCCCAGACCAGAGATTATGCCAGCACTCCTGCTTCGGTACTAGCAGGCAGCCTTTACTCAATGGTGGATATGAACTGGTTAAAAGGGAGAAAAATGGTTAGCCTCTGAAAGGGGTCTATAATAATTCAACTCAGCCAATTTGCCATGGCCAACTTACCACAGCCAATTCGGGGTGGGGTGGGGAATAAAGGTTACACTACTATCAGAGAAATGGTTACCTCAAGTTACCTCCTTGAATTCCTATGAGAATACCAAGATGCTAGAGTCTGGGGAAAACTTAGAAGACCAAGTTTGAACAGTGTTAGTAAAGCCCCTGTCACACTGCACCAATGGATGCAAAGAGGATGTAAAACGGACAAAAAAGCTTGCAAATCGTTGGTCAATGCGATGTACTCACTACCTCCGTTTTGCTTCCTCTCTATCTGTCCAGCATCCGTTTATTGACGTTTCATCCACTCAGAAAGTTTTGAGCTGCTCAAAACTTTTGCGTGGAAAATGTATCCAATTCGTCCATTCTGCATCCGCTACGCATCCGCTATGCATCCGTTCTGCATCTGTTACGCATCCGCTATATCCGCTAGGCATCCGCTGCGCATCCACGCAACTCGCATCCGCTGAGACGCAGAGAGGAAGCGGAACAGATGCAGAACGAATGCAGAACGGATGCAGCACGGAAACAAAGTGTTTAAAATGGAAAAAACATTCGCAGAGGGGACCTATCTCGGATATTAAGGATGTCTAGAGGATGCCTAGACGATGCCTAGAGGATGCAAAGGGACACCTATACTGCCAATAAAAAGGGGGAGCAACTCACCTGCATCTCACTTTGAGACCAGCAGCCTAGCTGTGCAGACCTCTGCAGCCTTCATCTGACTCTTGCTCTTCCACAGCATCCAGTCATGTCCACCGTGAATCGTAACACAGTCCTTTTGGCAGCCACCATCCTTCTGCAACAGTGCGAAGCCATCTACAGGCTCTGTGAACTCTACTACAGGAAGAAAAAGAGGCGGTCAAGAAGCGTCTGGGTCCAAAGATGGATCGCCCAGAAGAGCAGAGTACAGACTGTACAACAAGCTGATGGTGGAGCTCAGGAACGAAGACACTCGGGCATTCCAGAACTTCATGAGGATGCCTCCAGCCATGACATCCAGGTTGACCAAGGAAAACACCAACTTCCGGCCCAGCCTGGACCCTGGGCTCAAGGTGGCACTCACTCTGCACCACCTGGCCTCAGGGACCACCTACAGGAGCATGCAGTACGTCTGGAGGGTGCCACACAACACCATCAGCATTGTGGTCAGAGAAGTGGTGCAGGCCATCATCGAAGAATACAAGGAGGAGCTCCTCCAGTGTCCCTGCACTGAAGAAGGATGGAAGAAAGTTGCAGAGCAGTGGTATCAGAGGTGGAACTTCCCACACACCATTGGAGCCACAGATGGCAAGCACGTGGCCTGCAAAGCACCACCCAAGTCGGGGTCCACTTATTTCAACTACAAGGGCTTCTTCAGCATCATCCTCTTCGCCATGGTCGATGCTGACTACAAGTTCATGTACATCGATGCTTCAAGCAACGGGTCATATTCAGATGCCCAGGTATACAACGCCAGTGACCTCAAGGAGGGGCTGGAAGGCAACCTCATCATGGGCTTCCCAGATCCAGACCCCCTGCCCAACAACACGCAAGATGTGCCCTACTTCATCGTGGGGGATGACGCCTTCTCCCTCAGAACCTACCTCATGAAGCCCTACACCTCCAGACTCCTCACCCATGAAGAGAGGATCTTCAACTACAGGCTGTCCAGGGCAAGGCCAGTGGTGGAGAACGCCTTTGGCATCCTGGCCAACAGGTTCCAGGTACTTCTCACCATCATGTAGCATCGCCCAGAGACCGTGAGGAGGATCGTGGAAGCTTGCTGCATCCTGCACAATCTCATGCGCACCCGCTACCCAGTCTTGCAGAACAGACTCGTGGACCTCTAGCAAGGCAATGGGGACATGGAACCTGGGGAATGGAGGCAAGGGCGAAACCTAATAGACACTGAGGATGTGCAAGGCCCCAACAGAGCCTCACGTGAAGGGAAGAAGCAGCGCAACCTCCTGAAACACTGGTGTAACTCCCCAGCTGGAGCAGTGGACTGGCAAGACAGGATGATAGATGATTAATGGTTGTTTCCTTCAGCCTGTCTCATCACACGGATGAGATTGGGCCATGTATGTTGGGTGGGCCTACAATGAACAGGGCGTTTAATAAAGAGTTGTGTTTGTGTTGACATGTGTGGATGATTGATTACATTGTTATTGATAAAAAAGGGCCATAGGTGTGGCACCTGGGAGGGTGGACCATACAGTCCCACTATGTTTGCACTGGAAGTTTATCTATCCCACAGTTATTACCCATCCCAAAGGTATCCCTGCCTATCCCAGTGCTATCTTAACCCATCCCACAAGCATGCAAAGGCTTAAACCAATTCTAAAAGTTTCCACCAAGACTTTATTAAAAAAAAGAAATGAAGCAAGTGTGTGAATCAAAGATAAACTTTATTGAACAACAAGCTGTAAAAGGAAAAAGACCCAAGTCAAGTGTCCAAATAAAGTCCACACCCAGTCTCTGGCAGTCTTCACGGTCACTCGGAGGTGTGCCCAGTCTCAGGGGTGAAGGATCCAGGTGCTGTGGAGGTGGTTGCTGCTGCAGTGCTGGTCTGAAGCCCCACTGGGGTGCCTGGCCCCGAGAGGACAACAGGTGACAGTGTGTTGAGAAAGCTCTCGGATAGCTAGTTCAGACCCGTGATGCTGAGAGGTCCTTCCTCCATGCCATGGGGTGTCAGCCCCAGTACTGATGAGAGATGTACTGAGGCCGGGCTTGGCTGTGGGGTGGAGGAAGGAGCAGTGTAGTGGGGCTGTCTGGTCTGCAGCTGGGTGAGGACTGGCGTTGGTGGCATCGCTGTCGTTGGTGGCATCATTGGCACGGGTGGCATCAGTGGAACCAGTGGCAACGGTGTCACCCGATGACTCTGTGCCTGGACTGGGAAGGGCTGCTGCCTGTGCTGCTGGACCTCCTGGTAGCCGTAGCCCTGGTCGGTGAGGGGCTGTGGAAAGCCTTGGAATGGGAGGGACATCACCTGGGGTGGAGGAGCAGACCTGGGCTGGGTGGGAGCAGGTTCCTCTGGATCTGGAGGGTTGTGAAGCAGCTCAGTGATCCAGTCCTTCACCACCTGGTACTGGGCTTCCTCCATGTTCCTGAGGGTCTGGTCGACATAGGTGAGGAAGGGCTTGCGGTTGGAGGATGAGGAGTCAGTGTTGACCAGCTGAGAGAGGAGATCTGTGCTGGTGCGGATGGTGTCCCTGATCACCAGCAGGACAGTGTGGCTCTGCCCCTCCTGCTGTCTGGCTCTCTGCCTTTCTGTGGAGGTGGAGCTGGGGGGGGGATGCGGGTATGACTGTGGTGGACTCAATGTCTCCTTTCTCCCACCGCACCCGGGAGTCCTCCACGCACTCCACCATGGTTACAACACCTGTCCACGGGTTCTCCGCCGTGGCACGCTCCACAGAAACCTGCCTGGAGACAGGGACTGACTCTCGGCTGGAAGAGGACTGGCTCTCAGCAGGCTGCCAGAGAGAGAGGGTTGTGAGTGGGGCTCCTGGTGCTCCTCGGTGACAGATCTCACCCTCCAGGAAGCTGCACCTGGCCATGACATAGGTCTCTCTGTCCGTCAGCTTAACCATGGCCTGGCCAGATTTCTTCAGGTGCAGCTTCCCGTACCAGGTGTGCATATGTTTCCACCAGCCGAGGAGCACCTCCGAAGTGTAACCCATACTCTCCGCCCTCTCTCTCCAAGCAGCCTGCTTCCTTTTGGTGTCCCTGTACAGCTGGTTTCCCTTCCGCCACAGATAGTCATTCTCTCTCAGCAACTCCAGCACCTCATCCTCGTGTTCCTCCTCAATGAAGTATTGCCTCCTCTCCCATCCCCACATACGCCTCTTCCTCCCTTTGGCAGGACCAGATGGGCCCTCATCAGAGGGGCTCCCAGGTGTTAGGGGCTGCTCCTCCACACCAGCAGCAGCAGCAGCAGCACCAGCAGGATCATCATCATCATCATCATCATCATCATCACCAGCAGGATCATAATCATCATCATCATCAGCAGCAGCAGCAGCAGCAGGAGGAGGATCAGCAGCACCACCAGCAGCACCACCAGCAGCAGCAGGACCAGGATCAGCAGCAGCAGAGTAAGCACCAGCAGCGCCAGCAAGACCAGGAGCATGAGCAGGACCAGGAGCACAAGCAGGACGAGCAGGAGGAGCAAGACCAGGAGCACGAGCAGTATGAGCAGTACGAGTAAGTCCAGGAGCACAAGCAGGACCAGCAGGACCAGCAGGACCAGCAGGACCAGGAGCAGCTTCAGCAGAGTAAGCACCAGCAGAAGCTCCACTGCCAGGAACAGCAGAAGCTCCAGCACCAGAAGAGTGAGCCCGAGCAGCAGAAGCCCCAGCAGAAGCAGAGTCAGGGACAGGGGGTGGGAGGGTGGCCCTGTCCCTCTTGGCAGGGATGGCGGCAGGTTGCTGAGGCTTTCTCTTCTTCCCCATGGTTGTGGGGTTGCTTGCTGGCAGGGAGGCTGGCAGGCACCAAGGCTGGCAGGAAGGCTGGCAGAAAGCCTGGCAGGAAGCCTGGCAGGAAGCCTGGCAGGCAGGCAAGCAGGTAGGCACCAAGGCTGGCAGGCAGACTGGCTGGCAGGGAGGGTGGAAGGCAGGCTGGCAGCAAGGCTGGCAGGCAGGCAGAGAGCAAGGCTGGCAGGGAGGCTGGCCAGGAGGCTTAGAGGCAGGCTGGCAGCAAGGCAGGGCAGGGAAGGACTCGATGTATCCGGCACCAGGTCTTTCCTCCGAATGCTGGCCACGTGCGAGCTGCTTCCCTTTATATCCGTGTGGCTTACGCAATACATCCCCTCCGCATGCACAATTAATGCTCGACATCCGTTAGACTTCCGCTGTTCATCCGCTAGGCTTTCGCTCTGCATCCGCTTCATCCGCTGTGCATCCGCTCTGCTTCCGCTCTTTCCGTTCCACATCCGCTTTGCTGAGCCCCCCCGGAAGCCTAGCAGATGTGCCATCCGCTCTCATCCGCTTCCATCCGCTGGGCTTCCGTTCCGCATCCACTTTCCATCCGCCCTGCGTCCTCCCCCCGTCCGTGTTATCCGCTCTGGTTATGCAAATTTTTGCCCCTTTTGAGAGCGGATAACAATGGATGGAACATTTTGCTCGTCTGTTGTGTCCGTTTTGCATCCGTTGGGCAGTGTGACAGGGCCTTTAGAAGCATTTATCATTTACATATGAAATTTTTAAAAAGTGAAAAATGGCTCCAAATTACAATTCCACTACAAATTTCATGTGTGAACATCAGTGGACCTCACTAAGAAGAAAAGACAAGAAAGAGAATGACCAAATAAATAACGTTTTGATGGATTTTATGCTGAGCTGTAAGGGAAGAAAAAGTTATTTCTTGAATGATTCCTGAATAGTTGCTGATTGCAAGAGTGTGTCCTTAAAGCTACTGATTGCCAGTTGTGGATGATTAAGCAGAGGTTGAAGGAATATAAGGCAACCAGTTGTCAGGGAGCAAAGCTGAATCTATTAACAGAAAAAGCAAATAGTTTGACACTGAGGTTTCAGGAGAAAATTCCTAACAAAGTTTCTCTCTCAGCGATGATTCATGTGTATTTGGCTTACCTGAGAGCCTGAGGGAAAAGATAAATAAAAGGGGACTGGAGGCTAAAATGTAAAAAGAATGGTTGCTGGAATTTGGTATGTCTATTTTAATGAAAAGAAGTTACACAATAGGAGCCACAAAGGACAGAAAATCAACCTATTTTCCGAAAGCACCTGAAAACAAGACAAGAAGCATGGATGTAAACAATCAAACCTAGAACAAGGAGAAATTTCCTGACAGAACAATTAATCAGTGGATGACTTACCTCCCAAAACTGTAGATGTTACAACACTGGAAGTTTTTAAGAAGGGGTTGTCTGAGATGATATAGGGTTTTTTTTCCTGAGCAGGGAGCTGTACTAAAAAAACCTCCAAGTTCCCTTCCAACTCTTTTCTTAAAGATGTTCTACTGATATGTCCTAGGCAGTGGTGGGATTCAATTTTTTTTACGACCAGTTCTGTGGCCATGGCTTGGTGGGCATGGCAGGGGAAGGAGACTATAAAATCTCCAGTCAGAGGTTGTGTTTGCCAGTTCTCCAAACTACTCAAAATTTCTGCTACCGGTTCTCCAGAACTGGTCAAAACCTGCTGAATATCACAATTGGTCCTAGGATGATTAGCAGAGGCAGTATTCAGCAGATTCTGATTAGTTCTGGAGAACCGGTAGTGGAAATTTTGAGTAGTTCGGAGAACCGGTGGTAACCTTCTCCCAGAGTGGGGTGGGAATTGAGATTTTACAGTATCTTTCCCCTGCCACGCCCACCAAGCCACACCACGCCCACCAAGTCACACCACACGTACCAAGCCGCATCAAGCCACACCCACAGAACCGGTAGAAAAAAAATAGAATCCCTCCATTGATGAATAGACATGCCTTTGCAGTCATATGACCTCCAAAGCTTGTGTTATGTTTCTATTCCTGCCCACGAATAACTCTGCAGAGATCTGGCCCAAGACCCTCTTTGGCTAATTAAAGTATCAAGAAATCTATGCTCCTTGATCCTTCAATTCTATAATGATAACCACCAGAAGAATGATCACTGTCCCAATGTTCTGCTTTGAAGCCTTTTAATTTCCCTTTTGGAAAATCATCCTGCTCCATCTAAAGATATCCCAAGGGACAAACATGAACAAAATAGGTCAGATGAAAGTCAAATTAATCCAGATGCTCTCTACCAAAGAGGTACCTCAACTATATACAACTATTCTATATGACAGATACCTTGATCGAATTTTGCTGTCTATTTATATTCAATTAATTAACCTTCTTCAGCCAATTCTCTGTATTCATCCATCTGCTGTTGACAAGAATCAGTGTTCTTTTAACCAACCTTGGTTTGACAGTTGAATGCCATGCAGCCAAGAAATAAGGAACATTAATTTCCTGCTTAAGAAAAGATCCTTTTTTGCTTAATTCATCCCAGAATCTATTGTTCTTCATTTCATTTCAGTGGAGGCCATTCAAAACATTTTTAATTGGTGGGTACGCATTTTGGCTTCCCTGTTCACATATTCACCTATATTGATATCCGTGCAAAGGTCTCTGATGATTGGGGCCTAACTTTGGTGATTCCAATCTACAAAATAGAAAGTAGAGATTTACCTGCCAAATACCAGCCCATTAGACTTCTCAGTGTGGTTAGTAAATTATATACTGGATACTTATACAACAAACTACTGAACTGGATTATAACTGAGAACATCTTAACTAATGAGTAGGCAGGCTTTAGAGCCGTGATGGCAAACCTATAGCACGTGTGCCACAGGTGGCACGCAGAGCCATTTGTGCGGGCATGCGAGCCCCAGGCAAACCTATCTCACTGCACATACGCATACCAGAAGTGACAAAACGGGCCTATTTTTCAGCCTGCAAAGGCTCAGAAGCTTCCCTCAAGCCTCTTGCAGGCCGAAAAAGGCCTCAAAGACACTGAAAATCAGATGGGAGCATTCTGAAGAGACATTCTGGAGGTAAGGGGGTGAGGGCAGGGGGGATCATGCACGCATGCACATGTGGTGGGGGATGCACACGCAATGCCTTCTGGGTGCTGCCATGCGAGTACAAGCATGCAAGTGTGCACACAATTTTTGGCACAGGAGCCCAAAAAGGTTAGCCACCACTGCTTTAGAGGAAGCCATTCAATTATTGACCATACATTAACTCTTCAACATCTAGTTGAGAAATACTTCTCCAGTGCTTGTTCATCACTCTGTGCAATGCTTATTGATTTTAGATAGGCTTTTAATCTCACTGCTACATCCAAACTTTGGAAGGAATTGAATGCTCTTCAACTGATACAAGATTAGATATCCTTATATACAGGCTTCACCTGGATGTAATGTACAAGGTCACTGCACTAAGAAAATTCCTGTCAAGAGGGGAATGAGAAAGGCCATATTCTGCTCCCCTTCTTTTTAATATATACATTAACACTTTTATAGACAAACTGAAAAGTGCATCTCTTCATCCATCAAAATCGGCAAATAGACACATTTTTGTATGCAGGTGATGCCATGCTGCTTTCTCAGACATAGATTGGCCTGAAACTGGTATTTTATATGGTATACATGCTGAACACTGTCAAGGAGAAACTAATTATTACCAAACCAAGATCATGGGTTTTGCTAGATACCCGAAGGCATATGACTAAGGCATATGAATAATCATTCAGTAGTGCAAGTCAAAGAGTTTTAAACAACTTAAGG
Source organism: Laticauda colubrina (assembly GCA_015471245.1). Lineage (NCBI taxonomy): Eukaryota > Metazoa > Chordata > Lepidosauria > Squamata > Elapidae > Laticauda > Laticauda colubrina. The sequence goes on from BLBF01000007.1 coordinate 6,862,032, forward strand.
ATGCTTCCTCAATCATTCTTGCTCTCCAAAGGAGCTCAGCCAATATCTGCAGCAATTAAAGACTTTTCAGCTGAGATCCAACTCCAGCTTCTTTGGGGAGTTCAGAGACGAAAGAGTTCAATCCAAGTTATTGAGATCAATTCTTCAAGCACCTGAATGCATTCCGAATGTGGTGCCTTGCCATAAAGCCAGCCTATTACAATAGAATATAACAATATAGTTTTCCTTTACTCTAATTGGTTCAGCTTGTTTGACCCCTTTAATTATGACTGTTAGCTTTCAGACTTCCTGGTGCCAAACTGGACTTTGATGGATTTTCATGACCGGTTATTACCCTATCCTGATGGCCTATTAAAGTGCACTAGCAGATCTTAAGCAGCAGGCCTGATTCAGAATGGCAAGCAGATTGACTGGCTCTACTTAGAAACTTTTGCCTTAAGCCACTCTGCATACCTTCTCCAACCAATCTGATATTTAATCACATAATGATTCCAAACTTTAGAAGGGCCTTATCCCTGACAAGATTCACCAGCCTCCCAACAGCTGTTACTAATGGAAGATACCAAAAGATTTCCTTTAAACAGACACTGTGTCCATATTGTGGAGGAATAATTGAAATAACAAAACACATTATTTTGTATTATCCTCTCTTCACAAACACTCACCAGGAATTATTATTTTCACTTCTTAGGAAAAATCCTGGTCATTCCTATTTGTTTTATCTTAAGTTGTTATTATCAGATTTTACTTCTTTGACTACAGCTGAGTACTGTACTATAGTTTGCACAACATGCTATAGTATTTCTTCTTATCCTTTTTAGATATTTTAGAGCAATATTTTTTCTTTTTGTCCTAAATAATTGTTATTTTTTATTTTATTTGCTGGTCAATTACTAGTCTGACTCCCTTGAAGAGTGTAAATCTGTACCTTCAAGGAGAACAGAAATGTGAGGAAAGAGGAGTTGTACTGCATATTAAAAGAATCCATACTTGCTCAAAAACACAAGTGCATGTACTCGGAAATATTGTGTAGGAAAATATAAAGGTTATACTGTTATCGGTACTGAAATGCAGGTATTTCAAAGAAGTTATTCAGTATGATAAGGAACTTTAATTATTGCAACATTTATTGGAAACTATAATATAAACTGCCAAGTGTGCTCATTACAGGAAATTCTTAAAAGGAAGCTTCAATTGGTTCAAAATGTGGTGGCCTGCATAGTCTTGTGCAAATCTAGTTTTGTACAAGTGTCACTTCTCTTGCAGGAACTGCTTTGGTGGCTGATTTGTTTCTGGGCCCAATTCAAGATGGTGGTTATGACTTTTAAAGCCCTATGTGGCTATTGGAGTCACATTATTTAAAGGACCATTAAATAGGTCCACCTAGTAAGACCAAGAAGAAGGGCCTTTTCGGTGATGGTTTCCATGGTATGTGTTGAGGTAATTCCCCATTAGGAGAATGAGCGCATACAGGGAGATGTATAGAGAGTAGTGTTGGAATAATACACACTCAGTACACAGATAAACTGTACAGTTAATGAAGGTTTTTACTTCCATAAAGGTTTAAGCAAAGTTCAAAATAGGCAGTCCAAAAGTCATTCACAGGTTAATCAGTCAGTTTTTCAATCCAGGGATATTCCAGTAACAAAGTCCAGTGTCAAAAACAGTTAAGTATCAGACTTACATTAAATCCAGGAATATCAGTCAATTAGGAAAATGGAGCAACAGCAATACTTTCCAACAGAAGGAAATAAAGATACACTCTTTTCTCTTCTGAGACTCTGACTAAGACAATCCAGGTTTCTGGCTCCATCTTACGGCCATTTGAGAAACCATACCCAATTGCATGCTCTTGCATTCCCTTAAAGAGATAGTACTAAAAAGTTTATCCTGGTTTATATATTTCTAACCCAAATACCTTGTTAGTTTTTCATATTCCTAACATTCTCCCCTTTTGGTTAAGATAATATACCATATATACTCGCACATAAGCCTACTTTAGAACGCTTTTTTTCCCCCAAAATTTGGGGGTCGGCTTATACGCGAATAAATCTGATTTGCTGGAGCAGCGACTTAGCGTGGCGGCTTTGCGCGATGAGAGTCTTGGCTCTCATTGTGTGAAGCCGCTGCCCGGCGAAGGCGATGAGAGTCTTGGCTCTAATCACGCGAAGCCACTGCCCGGTGAATCCGCTGCCCGCCGCTTCCCCGCCTCCCATTGAGTCTCCCAGCTGATTGGCTGTACAAGCCACTGCCCGGCAAAGGCGATGAGAGTCTTGGCTCTCATCGTGCGAAGCCACTGCCCGGTGAAGCTGCTGCCCGCCGCTTCCCCGCCTCCCATCGAGTCTCCCAGCTGATTGGCTGTACAAGCCGCTGCCCGGCAAAGGCGATGAGAGTCTTGGCTCTCATCACACGAAGCCACTGCCCGGCAAAGGCGATGAGAGTCTTGGCTCTCATTGCGCGAAGCCGCTGCCCGGCGAAGGCAATGAGAGTCTTGGGTCTCATCGCGCGAAGTGCCCAACTTCACATGATGAGAGCCAAGAGTCTCATCACCTTTGCCAGGCAGCGGCTTCGCGCGATGAGAGCCAAGAGTCTCATCGCCTTTGCCAGGCAGCAGCTTGTACAGCCAATCAGCTGAGAGACTCGATGGGAGGCGGGGAAGCGGCGGGCAGCGGCTTCACTGGGCAGCGGCTTCGCGCAATGAGAGCCAAGACTCTCATCGCGCAAAGCCGCCACGCTAAGTCGCTGCTCCAGCAAGTCGCTGGAGCAACTCGCCACGCTAAGTCAATTTGGGGGTCACCTTATATGTGAGTTTTTGCAAAATTCCTCATTTTGGGGCAGTTTTTTAAGGGTCGGCTTATATGCAAGATCGGCTTATATGCGAGTATATACGGTATGCAACCTTACATTCTAAGACCATAATCTTCACAGCTAGTTTTATGCTTTATAGAGCTTTGGGCCTTTGTAAAATGATCTGCTATATTGTTTTCTGACATACAGTATTCTATCTTAATCATCTTACTTTGCACACATTGTCTCACATTTAAATATCTTAAATCTGTGTGTTTCATTCTTGTTTTAACAGCAATATTTGAAGCCATCTGTATTGCTGATTGGTTGTCTTTGGAAACAACAATAGGATCTGTTACATTAATTCCCATATCAATTAATAATTGCTTATACAAAACTAAATCTGTACATATTAAAGACAAACATGAGAATTTAGCTTCCATTGTTGACAAACTTAGATGTTTCTGTCTGATAGATCTCCATCCAATCAATGCTTTTCCCAATAATACAGCAGTATCTGATGTAGATTTTCGTGTATTTATGTCTGTTGCAAAACTTGCATCAGCATATGCAGTCAAATTCAGTTCATATTTTGGTTCCAAATAGAATGCATAATGCATTGTCTGTTTCAGATATCTTAACACATGTTTAGCAGCTTGCCAGTGCCTTTCAGTGGGCTCAGCGTTAAATCTCGCTAATTGATTAACACTGTATGCAATATCTGGCCTTGACCAATTACTGAGATAAGATATACTACCAATCAAGGACTGATAAATGTTCTTATCAAAAACAGGACTTTGAACATCACCATGGCTAAATTCCTGGCTCATTGGTGTTTTAGCCAGCTTACAAAGTTCTATTTTATAACTTTTTTGTAATTAGTTAATTTTATCTGCCTGTGAGATCTTGTATCCTCCCCTAGTTCTGTCTATCTTTAAACCAAGATATTGTTTGATTTCTCCTAATTGTTTTATCTTAAATTTCTGTTCCAATAGTGAAATTATCCCAGTAACTTCTTGCTCAGTTTTGTTGATTAATGCTATGTCATCAGTAAACAATAGCAATAATGACATCATACCATTATTTTCTCTTTTAAACAAACATGGATCAGCCATGCCAGCTACAAACCCTATTTTAGTTAATTCTTTAACTATACATTGGTTCCCCTCATATCCTGATTGCTTCAAACCATAAAGACTCTTTTTTAATTTCCAGCAATCATTATCAGTATTATCATTTTTGAGACCCAGAGGTTTCTTTAAATATATAGTGTGTTACAATGGTGCATGCAGATATGTTGTCTCTACATCCAAATGATTTACACTATATTTCTGCTTAGCTGCCCACACTAATGCTGCCCTTAATGTAGTAGCCTTCAGACTAGGTGCAAACACCTCATCATAGTCATTTGCTGTCTGATTGAACCCTTGTGCTACTAACCTGGCTTTATGGGTAACAGTCCCATCCACACCTGTCTTCAGTTTATATATCCATTTACATCCTATGGCATGTTTACCTGGTGGTAACTTAACATTTTCGTATACCTCCAGTCTTTTTAATGATTCCAGTTCCTTATCCATTGCTTTCTGCCAAGCAGTCTGATCCTTAGCAGGATACAGTTTTAGTTCATTATAAATTACTTGGAACTGTATTCACTTGTTACACAACACTAGCCTGATATCTGTCAGATGGTCGTGTTACTCAGGTTGAACATCTTGGTAATACAGGGCTTTCTGGTGGACTTTCCTGTGCCACCTGCTCCTGTTCTTCTACCTCCTCCAGTGCTTGTTCTACTACTTCCTCCTGTTCTTCCTCTTCAATGGATATTTGAGGTGTACTGATTTTATCCTTTGGGACAATTCGGGTGTCAATAATAATATCATTGCTGGATTCCTGTTCCAGTTTATCCCACCCAACGTACTCAAGAAATTTTGCACTAGCACTACAATAAACACGAGCTGTGCCTTGATCCCAAAATCTAAATGATCTGTGGTTGGCCTCATAACCCACAAAAAATAACTTCTTAGCTCTATGTTGCCCTTTCAGTCTTACTTGTGAGGGAATATGCACCCATGCTGGAGCTCCAAATGTGTGTAAATAACTTAAATTTGGTTTTCTGCCATACTAATGAGTGAATGACAATTCTCCAGTTGTTGTATTTACTACATTATTTAAAACATGGTTACTACACATTATGGCTTCACCCCACAGTGTTTCAGGTAAACCTGAGTCAGATAACATACTGCAAGTCATGGCTTGTAATGTTTTCCCTCTTCGTTCTATAAATGAGTTATGTTGTGGTCTGTAAGGTGCAAAACGTTTATGTTCAACACCAGCCAATTTTAAAATAGTTTGGAATCTTTTGTAAACAAATTCAGTCCCATTATCAGTTACTAAAGTAATTACTTTACTTTTCATTTTCCTCTCAGCAAACCTTAGCCAATTAAAGAAATGTTGGAATGTTTCTGTTTTGTTTTTCATAAGATAGCAGAAACTGTATCTTGAGTAATGGTCCATAATACTCAAAATATAATAGGCACCTCCTAAACTTGGTTTCTTAGGACCAGTTATGTCAGCAAACACAACCTCTAAAGGTTCTTTGGTCTTAAACCCATTTAGTCTGTTTGCAGGAGTAACTTTACTCTTTTCTTGACTACAAGCATTACAGTGTAAATACTTGCTGCAAGGTTTCAATTTTACTCCCTCTGACAATTGAACAGTTTGTTTGAGCATTTTGAAATTAATATGCCCTAGACGTCTATGTAATAAATGTGTACATTCATCATGTGGCTTAACATTGTTATAAACTGAGTTAGCCATCTTCAGCTGATCATCATGTATTACATATAAATCATTTTTTAAAGTAGCAGTAACACTTTTACCCTCTTTCTCTATTATACAGTTATCTCCCCTAAAGGTTACTACATAACCAAGATTAACTAAAGCCCTTACTGATAGCAAATTAAATTTCAGTTTAGGTACATATAACATAGTTAAATGTTCATTTATACAAGAACAATATGCAGTACCTTCACCTGATGCTTTCATCTTCCATCCATTTGCCAATGATACATGTTGTTTACTCGTGGACATCTTTACAAACCTTTTTCTATCTTTAGTAATGCATTGTGATGCTCCACTATCAACAACCCACAAATTATTGTTTACAGTTGAATTGCTAGACATAGCTAAACTAACATTCTTCTTGGCCTTCTGGTGTTTACTAGCATTCTGTTGTTTTCCCTTTTTACAGAATTTAGCTATATGTCCCCTAGCCCCACAAGAAAAACATTTCCTAATAGTATAGGCAGTTGAAGATAAATCCTCTCCTTGTGGTTGTTCCTTTCTCAGTTAGTCTCTATCTTGCCGTCTTCTTGCATCTTCTAGCAAACTTCCAGTTATGTCAGTCAGTGTCAGTTTATCTCTGGGCAGGACTTCCAGTGAAGATACACAGTCATCATAACTTTCATTCAATGAGGAAAGAATGATGTAAACTTGATGCAGCTCTGAAAATATTAGTTCTTTTTCATGTAGCTCTTGGAAAGTTCTTTTCTTGAAGTTTAAATGAGCTAGCATATCTCCACCTTTCAGAAGACGTGCTCTAAACAGTTTACGTGTAAGATGTATGTGTGCACCTACACTGTCTCGAACATACCATTTATACTCGCATATAAGCCGACTTTAGAATGCTTTTTTTTTTTTCCAAATTTGGGGGTCGGCTTATACGCGCATAAATCTGATTTATCGGTGGCTGTGCCTCGATTTGCACTGGAGCAGCGACTTAGTGTGGCGGCTTCCCACGATGAGAGTCTTGGCTCTCTCACTCCCTGTCATCTGGCCCTTAGCTGCCCTCCCCTCAAGTAAAACGCACGTGAAAATCGGCCATTTTTCTCCCTGGATGGACGATGAGCCACAACTTTTGCCCTGCCGCCTTTTCCCTTTGGGCTTCACTTCTGCTGTTCAGGGAAGTCGCGCCCAAAGTCCTGTCCTCCCAGAATCTTTCTGACAGTGAGCCTTGACGGTGAGATCAGGGGTTGAACACCATGGTATTTGGGGGTCGGTTTATATGCGAGTTTTTGCAAAATTCCTCATTTTGGGGAAGTTTTTAAAGGGTCGGCTTATATGCGAGATCGGCTTATATGCAAGTATATACGGTAAATCCTCTTCAAATTCTGCCAACACTTTGCACAAATATGGACTAGCTGCTGGTCACTCAGTGTTAGTCCAATTATACAAAGAGCTCGTTCATTGTTCTGTTTAAAGTCAGCAATCTTCTTGACATCATCCTCATTATCTGGATCCCAAGCATTCCACATCTGATGGATTTTGAACTACATTCCATAAACCTTCTTTACGCAGAAGTAGACTGCATTTCATAGACCAGGAAACATAGTTTGTTCCATCCAACCAGGTTATCAGTGATAGACTTGTGGAAGTGTCTTGTGCCATCTTTACCAGGATAATAAACTACAATTAAACAGAAAACAGCTGTCTGTATACAGTACTGTGCATTCACACTAACTCTCAGTTATCTGAGCCTGGTATGGCCTGGGCCCATAACCAGTGTTGAGGTAATTCCCCGTTAGGAGAATGAGCGCATACAGGGAGACGTATAGAGAGTAGTGTTGGAATAATACACACACATTGCACAGATACACTGCACAGTAAATGTAGGTTTTTACTTCCATAAAGGTTTAAGCAAAGTTCAAAATAAGCAGTCCAAAAGTCATTCACAGGTTAATCAGTCAGTTTTTCAATCCAGGGATATTCCAGTAACAAAGTCCAGTGTCAAAAACAGTTAAGTATCAGACTTACATGAAATCCAGTAATATCAGTCAATTAGGAAAAATGGAGCAACAGCAATACTTTCCAACAGAAGGAAATAAAGATACACTCTTTTCTCTTCTGAGACTCAGACTAAGACAATCCAGGTTTCTGGCTCCATCTTACGGCCATTTGAGAAACCACACCCAATTGCATGCTCTTGCATTCCCTGAAAGAGATAGTACTAAAATGTTTATCCTGATTTATATATTTCTAACCCAACTACCTGTTAGGTGTTTCATATTCCTAACAGTATGGAACATCAATCATTTCTGCAGAGTGTAGTAAGTTAGCACCCACCCTTCTCATAGAAAAATGACATATCCTAGGAAATATTAAAAAGGCAGAATATTTCCCCTAAAAAGAGAATTAGAAACTCAGAAGCAGGAACTCACCTCAGAAGCAGAAGCTCACCCCCATCTTTGTTAATGATCAGGCCATTAAGGCCTGGGCCAGAGTATTCTACATAACAAAGGCCATTTCAGCACCTGGCTTGGGCAGATTGCATTAGCCAGCACTCAGGTGAAGCGATGTGGTCCACACAAAGCCTACAAAGTTAGGTAAGACACTGCCCCTGGGAGTCTGACAGCCAATGGGATACATCTCTTGCACAAGAACAGGAAACACTAAGGTGGGGCCCAACAGAGAGTAAAAAAACAAAGGGTCTCTTAGAATCTTGGCCCTTATTTTTCTTCACTCAACACCTTGAAGCATGTGATCATCCTTTTCACTTTGGAGCTCCAAGCCATGTGGTCCTGTCCACCATTAAACCATCTTTCCAAACAGTCTCTATGTTTCCACTGTTTTTTCCCCACTTGGAACTGAACCCAGAAGGATATTTCTTTCAACAAGAGATAAGACTGGCCTCCAACTTGAAAGGCCCTGAAGGCATGGTTTTGCCAATCGGGATGGAGCCATCAAACAAGGAGGAGATGGAGCCCATCACCTGGGGGTGGGTGGGTTTGAGAATATATTGGTTTCTGTATTTCTGGTTTAATCCTGTAAGCCAACCAGAATTACCATGAGTGAATTGGTAAGCCATGTACATTTTCTTTAAAAAGAAATCAGTACTTAGTTTGTCTTACTATTTTCTCCTTCAGAAGGTGGAGAAAAGAATATGATCAGCCATACTTGACTTTATCCAACATAACATGGAAGATTTAGTCAAAAAAGAAAGTGAGAAGAATACAGGGGGTATATGAATAGTAAATTTCTTGATTTTAAGGGAAACAAAAGGTGAATGCATTTGCAAATGCATCTAGGACTTCAGTAAAGCAGATTTTAATAAACCCATCAAAGTTATAAGAAATCCACAACAGGAAAAGCCAATGGGATAAAGAACTTAAGTGGAATGGAATTGCTATATAAGAAGATACTAAAAGTAAAGGGTTTTTTTTGTTTGTTTTCTGTTTTGTATTTTGCTTTTTATGATAAAACAATATTAAAAAATAAAAAGGAAAGCATATGCAATATCAAGTATATATGGGAGGGAAATGAAGATAGAAGAAGCAGCATAAAAAGACTGGTGAAGGTCTGAAAACAAATGGAGACAATTTGAAGATTTTTAAAAAGTATAAAGTTTAGACATACGTTTTCAAAATATTAGATATTGCTTGATTCATTAAAATTAGGATAGCTCTGATTAGTAATCATTAATTGTTTATTCTGATTGATAACTCAAACTACACAGGCTATCTTGTTAATTACTGCATACACTATTGATTTAACTTTAATAATAGTTCTGAAGTGCCAAACTGCATTATTTAGAGTTGTCTGAGATGTATTTGTAGCTTCTGTCATAGCTACTTGGTTTTATTGCTGAACTCTTACCAGCTCAAATAGATGCAACAATAATTGCTAGCACCTAGAAGTTTATGAAATCTGCAAAGCAAAATTGATACAGATTATCTCTAAGGATTTCAATTTTATAAATTATATGGCTTCACTTTCAATAACAAAAAAAAAAAAAACCCACTGTATTTTTGTTCTCAGTCATATGACTCCCTGAACTACGATCTATTGCAAATTTCTGCTAAAACCCCTGTCACACAGCACCAACGGATGAAAAGAGGATGTAAAATGGAAAGAAACACTTGCCATCCGTTGGTTAATGCGATGCTTCCGTTCTGTACTCACTGCGTCCGTTTTTCATCCTCTCTGTACATCCAGCATCTGTCTATTGACATTTCATCCACTCAAAAAGTTTTGAGCTGCACAAAACCTTTTGAGCAGAAAATGTATCCAACGCGTCCGTTCTGCATCCGCAACACATATGGGGAACATCCGTTCCACATCCGTTGTCATCCGTTATCCGCTATTTCCGCTAGGCATCCGCTGCGCATCCGCGCAACTCGCATCTGCTCCAGCGGAAAATGGACACAGGGAGGAAGTGAAACGGATGCAGAATGCACACGCAGCGTTAGTAGCACAGACGGAGAAAGGATGAAAGCGGATGCATCTCACATACAAAGCATTAAAACGGAAAAAACGTTCGCATAGGGGACGTATCTCGGATATTTAGGATGTCTGCAGGATGTCTAGAGGATGCAAAAGGACACCTAGTGGAAAACCTATATTTCCTATAAAAAGGAGGAGGAACTCAGCTGGATCTCACTTTCAGTCCAGCAGCCCTGCAGTGCAGACTTCTTCAGCCTTCATCTTGCTCTTGCTCTTCCACAGCATCCAGTCATCTCCAACATGAATCATCACACACTCCTTTTGGTAGCCACAATCATTCTACAACAGTGCGAAGCCATCTACAGGCTCTTTCGCCTGTTCTACGGGAAGAAAAGGAGGCATCCAAGAAGTGTCTGGGTCCAAAGATGGATCGCGAGAAGAGCAGAGTACGGACTGTATAACAAGCTGATGGTGGAGCTGAGGAACGAAGACACTCGTGCATTCCAGAATTTCATGAGGATGCCAACAGCCATGTTTGACGAAGTTGTGGAGCGGCTGAGACCCAGGTTGATCAAGGCAAAAACCAACTTCTGGCCCAGCCTGGAACCTGGGCTCAAGGTGGCATTGACTCTGTGCCACCTGGCCTCCGGGACCATGTACAGGAGCATGCAGTATGGCTGGAGGGTGCCACACAACACCATCAGCATTGTGCTCAGAGAAGTGGTGCAGGCCATCATCGAAGAATACCTGGAGGAGCTCCTCCAGTGCCCCTCCACTGAAGAAGGCTGGAAGAAAGTTTCAGAGCAGTGGTATCAGAGGTGGAACTTCCCACACACCGTTGGAACCATAGATGGGAAGCACGTGGCCTGCAAAGCTCAAGCAAAATCAGGGTCCACTTATCACAACTACAAGGGCTTCTTCAGCATCATCCTCTTCGCCATGGTCGATGCTAACTACAATTTCGTGTACATCGATGCTTTAGGCAACGGGTCATCTTCAGATGCCCAGATATATAATGCCAGTCACCTAAAGGACGGGCTGGAACACAACCTCATCATGGGCTTCCCAGATCCAGACCCCCTGCCCAATGACACACAAGATGTGCCCTACTTCATCATGGGGGATGATGCCTTCTCCCTCAGAACCTACCTCATGAAGCCCTACACTTCCAGATGCCTCACCCATGAAGAGAGGATCTTCAACTACAGGCTGTCCAGGGCAAGGCGGGTGGTGGAGAATGCCTTTGGCATCCTGGCCAACAGGTTCCAGGTACTTCTCACCACCATGCAGCATCACCCAGAGACCGTGAGGAACATTGTGTAAGCTTGCTGCATCCTGCACAATCTCATGCGCACCCGCTATCCAGTGTTGCAGAACAGGCTTGTGGACCACCAACAAGGCAACAGAGCTTCACGTGAAGAGAGGAAGCAGCGCAACCTCCTGAAACACTGGTGTAACTCCCCAGCTGGAGCAGTGGAGTGGCAAGACATGATGATAGATGATTAATGGATGCTTCCTTGAGCCTGTCTCATCACACTGATGAGATTGGGCCATGTATGTTGAGTGGCCGTACAATGAACAGGGCATTTAATAAAGAGTTGTGTTTATGTTGAAATGTGTGGATGAATGATTACATTGTTATTGATAATAAAGGGCCAAAGATGTGGCACCTGGGAGGGTGGACCATACAGTCCCACTATGCTTGCACTGGAGGTTTATCTATCCCACAGCTATTACCCATACCACAGGTATCCCACAGCTATTACCCATTGCAAAGGTATCCCTGCCCATCCCACAGGTATCCCTGCCCATCCCACAGCTCTTACCCATCCCAAAGGTATCCCTGCCCATCCCACTGCTATCTTAACCCATCCTACAAGCATGCAAAGGCTTAAACCATTTCTAAAAGTTTCCATCAAGACTTTATTGACTAAAAGAACTGAAGCACGTGTGTGAAGCAAAGATAATCTTTATTAATAACAAACTGTAAAAGAAAACGACCCAAGTGTCCCAAGCAAAGATAAAGTCATCAGGTAGCAAACCAGTCTCTGGCACTCTTCTCAGTCACTCTGAGGCGTGCCCATAGTCTCAGGGGTGAAGGGTCCAAGTGCTGTGGAGGTGGCTGCTGCTGGAGTGCTGGTCTGAGGTGCCATTGGGGCGCCTGGCCCCGAGAGGCCAACAGGGGATGGTGTGTGGAGGAAGCTCTCAGAGAGCTGTCTCAGTCCTGTGATGTTGAGAGCCCCTTCCTCCATGACATGGGGTGTCAGTCCCAAGACCGATGACAGATGTTCTGAGGCCGGGCTTAGCTGTGGGGTGGAGGAAGGAGTAGTGTAGTGGGGCTGTCTGGTCTGCAGCTGAGCAAGGTGAGGCATTGGTGACATCTGTGGCCTGGGTGGCATCGGTGGCATCTGTGGCATCGGTGGCATCGGTGGCATCGGTGGCATCGGTGGCGTACGATGTACCTGTGCCTCGACTGGGAAGGGCTGCCTGTGCTGCTGGAACTCCTGGTAGTCGTAGCCTTGGTAGGTGAGGGTCTATGGAAAGCCTTGGAAGGGCTGTGACATCACCTGGTGTGGTGGAGCAGACCTGGACTGGGTGGGAGCAGGTTCAGCTGGCCCTGGAGGGTTGTGAAGAAGATCGGAGATCCTGTCCTTGATCACCTGGTACTGTGATTCGGACATGTCCATGAGGGTCTGGTTGACGTAGGTGAGGAAGGGTTTGTGGCTTGAGGATGGTATGTCGGTGTGTACCAGCTGAGAGAGGAGATCTTCAGATGTCCAGGTATACATTGCCAGTCACCTCAAGGAGGGGCTGGAATGCAACCTCATGGTGGGCTTCCCAGATCCTGACCCCCCTGCCCAACGACATGCAAGATGTGCCCTACTTCATTGTGTAGGATGACGCCTTCTCCCTCACAACCTACCTCATGAAGCCCTACACCTCCAAATACCTCACCCGTGAAGAGAGGATCTTCAACTACGGGCTGTCCAGGGTAAGGCGGGTGGTGGAGAACGCCTTTGGCATCCTGGCCAACAGGTTCCAGGTACTTCTCACCACCATGCAGCACTGCCCAGAGACTGTGAGGAGGATCATGGAAGCTTGCTGCATCCTGCACAATCTCATGCGCACCCGCTACCCAGTCTTGCAGAACAGGCTCGTGGACCTCCAACAAGGCAATGGGGACATGGAGCCTGGGGAATGGAGGCAAAGGCGAAACCTGATAGACACTCAGGATGTGCAAGGCCACAACAGAGCCTCACGTGAAGGGAAGAAGCAACGCAACCTCCTGAAACACTGGTGCAACTCCCCAGCTGGAGCAGTGGAGTGGCAAGACAGGATGATAGATGCTTAATGGATGTTTCCTTCAGCTTGTCTCATCACACTGATGAGATTGTGCCATGTATGTTGAGTGGCCCTACAATGATCAGGGCATTTAATAAAGAGTTGTGTTTGTGTTGACATGTGTGGATGATTATTACATTGTTATTGATAATAAAGGGCCATAGGTGTGGCACCTGGGAGGGTGGACCATCCCGTCCCACGATGCTTGCACTGGAGGTTTATCTATCCCACAGCTATTACCCATCCCACAGGTATCCCTGCCCATCCCACTGCTATCTCAACCCATCCCACTGCTATCTTAACCCATCCCACAAGCATGCAAAGGCTTAAACCATTTCTAAAAGTTTCCAGCAAGACTTTATGAAAAAAATGAAATGAGGCAAGTGTGTGAATCAAAAATAGACTTTATTAACAACAAACTATAAAACAAAAATGAGTCTCTGGCACTCCTCTTGGTCTCTCAGTCTCAGGGGTGAAGGGTCCAGGTGCTGTGGAGGTGGCTGGTGCTGGAGTGCTTGTCATCAACTCCTCCAGAAGCAGAAGCAGCAGAAGCGCCAGCCCCAGAAGGGCGAGCCCGTGCTGCAGAAGCCCCAGCAGAACCAGAGTGAGGGCCAGGGGGCGGGATGGTAGCCCTGTCCCTCTTGCAATGGCTGGCAGCAGATGGCTGAGGCTTGCTGTGCTTCCACATGGTTGTGGGGTTGCTGGCTGGCAGGGAGGCTGGCAGGAACCAAGGCTGGCAGGAAGGCTGGCAGGGAGGCTGGCACCAAGGCAGGCAGGAAGGCTGGCAGGCAGGAAGGCACCAAAGCTGGCAGGCATGCAGGCACCAAGGCTTGCAGGCATGCAGGCACCAAGGCTGGCAGGAAGTCTGGCAGGGAGGCAGGCACCAAGGCTGGCAGGCAGGCATGCAGGGAGGCATGCACCAAGGCTGGGAGGAAGGTTGGCAGCAAGGCTGGCAGGCAAGCAGACAGCAAGGCTGGCAGGGAGGCTGGCAGCAAGGCTTGCAGCAATGCTGGCAGTAAGGCTTGCAGGCAGGCATGCAGGCAGGGCAGGCAAGGCTGTCAATCCGTCCGGCAGCAGGTCTTTCCTCTGAATGGTGACCTGCTTCCGAGCTGCTTCCCTTTATATCCGCGGGGCTTACGCAATGCATCCTCCCCACATGCGCAATTAATGTCTGGCATCCATTAGGCTTCCGCTGTGCATCTGCTAGGCTTCCGCTCTGCATCTGCTTCATCCGCTGTGCATCCGCTGTATCCGTTCTGCATCCGCTTTGCTGCAGCCCCCCGGAAGCCTAGCCGATGTGCCATCCGCTCCCATCCGCTTCCATCCGCTGGGCTTCCGTTCCGCATCCGCTTTCCATCCACCCTGCGTCCTCCCCCCGTCCATGTTATCCGCTTTGGTTATGCAAATTTTTGCCCCTTTTGAGAGCGGATAACAACGGATGGAACATTTTGCTCGTCCGTTGTGTCCGTTTTGCATCCGTTAGGCAGTGTGACAGGGCCTTAATGTGTGACTAGAACTCACAATCTCCTAGTTTTGAATATGATGACTTAAACAACTAAACCAGAGACTTGTTGAGGGGGCTATCTTTTTATTCACCCTTTATTTGTGCTTATAGTTTTGATTTTTAGGATATTTATCACCATGACTTTTATATTTGCATTTGCTGTCTTTATTCTTTTTATCTATTGAGTGTGCTGCCCCGAATTGCCTTCAGTAAGATGGGTGGTTATATATTTGATTAATAAATAAAACAGGATTTAAAAGATTAACCAATCTGGCACTCTCTCTCTCTCTTTTTTTTTTACATAGTAGAGTTTCTTTTCTACAATTTCTTTCACCAATTACAGGGAAAAGGAAAGGATATTGAGGCCCATCTCAGTGGATTACTGAGATATTATTTGTCTTGCAGTTATATGCGACTCTGGGTTTGCACCCTGAAAGTTATGACACTGCTTTAAAAAAACATAAATAAAAGTTAAGATTGTCAGGGACTATATTTTGTGATCATATTCTCCTTCACTTGTTTCCAAGAATCAGTATGAACTGTAAAGCCAGGGATTCATTGACTCCTACATTATGATCACTCTGAGACCAGATGAAATATGGTTCTGGGAAGAGAAAAAAAATGGTTTTTATGGAATTGTTTATTTGTTCAGCAGTGAAAGTTAGACACAAATCCTTTAATAAATTGCAGGACTCTGCTGAAATTGGTAACAATCCAACAGGATGTTACCAAAAACAAAAAAATTACATGAGATGCTAGCAGCAGCTGGAACTCAATAAATTACAAGCAGAGACTAATCAGAATTTCAAAATATATTGTTGACTTATACTCCAGTTAGATTAATGTAGAAACAACAGTATCATTTTATGGTGTCATCTGCGGTGAATGTTTAATTACCATAAAGTTTGGATAGAATCTTATGAATAGATTTTCCCTCTGCCAGCTGCTCAAAATTCCTGTTTTCCACCATCTTTGGTCAGGCAATGTATAGGTAGTTGTCAACTTACAACATTCCATTTAATGGCTATTTGAAGTTGCAATGGTGCTAAAAAAGTGACTTATGACTGTTTTTTCACACTTATGATCAATGTGGCATCCCCATGATCACGTGAACAAAATTTGGATGCTTGGCAATTGACTTGTATGATCAATTGAATTGAATTGACTCATATTTACGATCATAGCAGTGTCCTGTCATATGATCCCCTTTTGCAACCTTGCAAAGTCAATGGAGAAGCCAAATTCACTTAACAACTGTGTTACTATTTTAACAACTACAGTGATTCACTGAACAAATGTGGCAAGAAAAATCATAAAATGGGGCAAAATTCACCTAACAAATGTTTCATTTGGCAGCAGAAATATTGGGCTCAATTATGGGACTAAGCTGAGGACTACCTACTTATATCACCTTTCGTCAATCAGTCATGTATTAATGTGCTGTTTTCTAGATTTACAGTATTTTGGGAGCATGGAATGAACAAGTCAATACAACTTTAACTTCAAAAGGTCTGTCTGATTAGAACTGCAGGAAGTTGGAAAACCAATGAAGGGCAAAGCTCAACAGATATAAAAACAAGCCACTTAAATTGACCCTAGAAAGAAAGCAGTTCACTTGGTTTTTAAAGTCAAATTAATCAATTTAACAACCAAACATTTTTCTAAAGTGAAAAATCAGACCATCATCATTCATTCCTTTGCTGATGAATTTTGACAATTCAATTGTGTTCCAGACAAAAGATGTGGAAAATGAATTGCCCACTCCTCGAAGAACATCTAAAGGGACCAATGAATTCAATTCTGCATCTTTGAGTTCCTTTCACTGGAAATACTGGTTGTGTATCTATTTGAATAATGGAAGTTTGGCTTGGAGAGGACTTTTAGAAACAGTTGAAATATCGTGAGTTTATTTAATTACATTAAATGTCAAAAGTGTGGCCCATTTTTGTGGACAATATCAGATTGGGAAAGTAAATTTGGATAATATAGAGCAATTGGCAAAACTCACTACATATATTCACTATAGTAGCTTAAGCCCCCGTCACACAGCACCAACGGATGGAAAGAGGATGTAAAACGGAGAGAAACACTTGCCGTCCATTGGTTAACACGATGCATCCGTTTGTACTCACTGCGTCCATTTTTCATACTCTCTATCCGTCCAGCATCCGTCCACTGAGATTTCTTCCGCTCAAAAAGTTTTGAGCTGCACAAAACGTTTTGAGCAGATAAAGTATCCAACGCATCCATTCTACATCTGCTACGCATATGGAGAACATCCGTTATACGTCTGTAGTCATCCATAATGCGTCCGCTATATCCGCTAGGCATCTGCTATGCATCTGCGCAACTCGCATCCACTCCAGCGGAAAACAGACACAGGGAGGAAGTGAAACAGACGCGGAATGGACACACAGCATTAGTAGCACGGATGTAGAAAGGATGAAAGCGGATGCAGCTCGCATACAAAGCATTAAAATGGAAAAAACATTCGCATAGGGGACGTATCTCGGATATTTAGGATGTCTGCAGGATGTCTAGAGGATGCAAAAGGACACCTAGCGAAAAAATGATATTTCCTATAAAAAGGGGGAGGAAATCACCTGGATCTCACTTTCAATCCAGCAGCCCTGCGGTGCAGACCTCTTCAGCCTTCATCTGGCTCTTGCTCTTCCACAGCATCCAGTCATCTCCACCATGGATCATCACACTCTACTTTTGGTAGCCGCCAATGTTCTACAACAGTGCGAAGCGCTCTACAGCCTCTTTCACCTGTTCTACGCAAAGAAAAGGAGGCGTCCAAGAAGTGTCTGGGTCTGAAGATGGATGGCGAGAAGAGCCGAGTACGGACTGTATAACAAGCTGATGGTGGAGCTGAGGAACGAAGACACTTGTGCATTCTGGAACTTCACCACCATGCAGCATTGCCCAGAGACCGTGAGGAACATCGTGGAAGCTTGCTGCATCCTGCACAATCTCATGCGCACCCGCTATCCAGTGTTGCAGAACAGGCTTGTGGACCACCAACAAGACATGGAGCCTGGTGAATGGAGGCAAGGGCAAAACCTGATAGATACTGTGGATGTGCAAGGCCCCAACAGAGCTTCATGTGAAGGGAAGAAGCAGCGCAACCTCCTGAGACACTGGTGCAACTCCCCAGCTGGAGCAGTGGAGTGGCAAGACAGGATGGTAGATGCTTAATGAATGCTTCCTTCAGCCTGTCTCATCACACTGATGAGATTGTGCCATGTATGTTGAGTGGCCCTACAAAGAACAGGGCATTTAATAAAGAGTTGTGTTTATGTTGAAATGTGTGGATGAATGATTACATTTGTATTGATAATAAAGGGCCAAAGATGTGGCACCTTGGAGGGTGGACCATACAGTCCCACTATGCTTGCACTGGAGGTTTATCTATCTCACAGCTATTACCCAACCCACAGGTATCCTAACCCATCCCACAGCTATTACCCATCACAAAGGTATCCCTGCCCATCTCACAGGTATCCCTGCCCATCCCACAGCTATTACCCATCCCAAAGGTATCCCTGTCCATCCCACTGCTATCTTAACCCATCCTACAAGCATGCAAAGGCTTAAACCATTTCTAAAAGTTTCCATCAAGACTTTATTGACTAAAAGAACTTAACCAAGTGTGTGAAGCAAAGATAAACTATTAATAACAAACTGTAAAAGCAAAATAACCCAAGAGAAGTGTCCCAAGCAATGTTAAAGTCAACAGGTAGCAACCCAGTCTCTGGCACTATTCTCAGTCACTCTGAGGCGTGCCCATAGTCTCAGGGGTGAAGGGACCAGGTGCTGTGGTGGTGGCTGCTGCTGGAGTGCTGGTCTGAGGCGCGATTGGGGTGCCTGGTCCCAAGAGGACAACAGGGGATGGTGTGTGGAGGAAGCTCTCAGAGAGCTGGCTCAGTCCCGTGATGTTGAGAGCCCCTTTCTCCATGACATGGGGTGTCAGTCCCAAGACCGATGACAGATGTTCTGAGGCCAGGCTTGGCTGTGGGGTGGAGGAAGGAGGAGTGTAGTGGGGCTGTCTGGCCTGCAGCTGAGCAAGGTGAGGCGTCGGTGGCATCTGTGGCGTGGGTGGCATCTGTGGAGTGGGTGGTATCTGTGGCGTGGGTGGCATCTGTGGCATGAGTGGCATGGGTGGCATGGGTGGCATCGGTGGCATCGGTGGCATATGATGTACCTGTGCCTGGACTGGGAAGGGCTGCCTGTGCTGCTGGAACTCCTGGTAGCCATAGCCTTGGTAGGTGAGGGCCTGTGGAAAGCCTTGGAAGGGCTGTGACATCACCTGGTGTGGTGGAGCAGACCTGGACTGGGTGGGAGCAGGTTCAGCTGGCCCTGGAGGGTTGTGAAGAAGATCGGAGATCCTGTCCTTGATCACCTGGTACTGTGATTCGGACATGTCCATGAGGGTCTGGTTGACGTAGGTGAGGAAGGGTTTGCGGCTTGAGGATGGTATGTCGGTGTGTACCAGCTGAGAGAGGAGATCTACGCTGCTTTTGATGGGGTCCCTGATCTCCAGCAGGACAGTGTGGCTCTGCCCCTCCGGTCTGGCTCTCTGCCTGCTTTCTGTGGAGGTGGAGCTGGGGGTGGGGATGGGTTGGTCTCTGGTGGCAGTGCCCTCTCCTTGCTCCCACTGCGTCAGGGGGTTCTCCATGCACTCCGCCATGGGGAGTGCAGCTGTCATGGGGGTCTCCATCGGGGGACGCTCCACAGATACCTGCCTGGACACAGGAGCTGACTCTTCACCAGAAGAGGACTGGCTCTTTGTGGGCTGCCTGAGAGAGAGGGTAGACAGAGGGGCTGCTCCTCGGTGGTGGATCTTACCCTCCAAGAAGCTTCACTTGGCCATCACGTAGGTCTTCCGGTCGGTGAGCTTGACCGCCCCCTGGCCAGACTTCTTGAGGTGCAGCTTCCCGTACCAGGTGTGCATGTGCTTCCACCAGCCGAGGAGGACCTCCGAAGTGTAGCCCAGGCTCTCCGCCTTCTCTCTCCAAGCAGCCTGCTTCCTCTAGGTGTCTCAATAGAGCCTGTGTCCCTTCTGCCATAGGTACTCGTTCTCCCTCAGCCATTCGAGCACCTCATCCTCATGTTCCTCTTCGATGGAATTTTGCCTCCTCTCCCGTTCTTGCGTATGCCCCTTCCTCCCTCTGGCAGGGCCATCTGGGCCCTCATCAGAGGGGCTTCGAGGTTCTAAGGGCTGCTCCACCACACTACCACCAGTAGCAGCAGCAACAACAACAGTAGCAGCAAAAGCAGGACCAGCAGCACCAGCAGCACCAGCAGCACCAGCAGCACCAGCAGAACCAACAGCACCAGGAGCACCAGCAGCACCAGCAGCACCAGCAAGACCAGGATCAGCAGCAGCAGAGTAAGCACCAGGAGCACCAGCAGGACCAGCAGGACCAAGAGCAGCAGCAGGACCAGGAGCAGCACCAGCAGTGTAAGCACCAGCAGAAGCACCAGCACCAACAGAGTCAGGCCGAGCAGCAGAAGCCCCAGCAGAAGCAGAGTCAGGGCCAGGGGGTGGGATGGTGACCCTGTCCTTCTTGCCAGGGCTGGCCGGAGATGGCACAGGCTTCCTCTTCTTCCCCATGGTTGTTGGCTGGAGATGTGTCTGGCAGCAGGTCTTTCCTCTGAATGGTGACCTGCTTGCGAGCTGCATCCTTTTATATCCGTGGGGCTGATGCAATGCATCCTCCCTGCATGCACAGTGAACGCTTTGCATCTGTTAGGCATCCGCTATGCATCCGCTAGGTGTCCGTGATGCATCCGCTCCTTCCGCTGTGCGTCCCCTTCGCTGTGGTCCCCCGGAAGCCCTGTGGATGTGCCATCCGCTTCCATCTGCTTCCATCCGCTAGGCTTCCGTGGAGCATCCGCTTTACATCCTGGCTACATCCTCCCCCCGTCCATTCCCTTCCATTGTTTTCCACTCTGTTTATGCAAATTTGGGGCTCTTTTGAGAGCAGATAGCAACGGATGGAACATTTTCTCATCTGCTGTGTCCTTTTTACATACGTTTTGCATCCGTCGGCCTATGTGACAGGCCCTTTAATCAAATTCAGGAAAAATGCCCCCCTTTCATATATTACATAATGCACTGCAAGCTTAGATATTTAGAATACAGTTTCTAAGGAAAAAAATCGGGGAAAAACCCTAACTAGAAATCAGGAATAATTCCTAATATAGATAGTCCTTGATTTAGCAAAATTTCTGTTGGTAAAATTTGTTAAGCGAGTTTTGCACCGTTTTACGACCTTTCTTGCCACAGTTCTTAAGTTAATCACTGCAGTTGTTAAATTAGTAGCCTCGTTTTTAAGTGAATCTGGCTTCTCATTTGACTTTGCTTGTCAGGTCAAAAAGGTGCTCACGTGACTCTGGACATAGAAACTCTCATAAATATTAGGCAGTTGCCAGCCTCTGAATTTTGATCACATGACCTTGGGGATGCTACAGTGATTGTAAAGTGTGAAAAATAGTCATTTTTTCAATGTCATCGTAACTTTGAACGGTCACTAAATAAACTGTTGTAAATTGAAGACTACTTTTACTTACAAATATATGGATTTGAAATAACAGTCAGGATACAATAAGAGGAAAGAGTATAATTTGCAAATAGATAGTTTCTTAATAATGTTTTGTCGATTTTACAATTGCATTAAATCTCATAAAAAAGCTTCAATGCCAGGAAAAAAACATAAAGAACCAGCGTTTCAGCCAGCCCATTTGTCAAACTTGAGCCAAAAATGTAGTATCTTGTTATGTAAACATGCTTTTCTTCACATGGAAGTGTTAGATTAAAGCTGGAGAGATTCCCCAATATTCAAGTTCACTCAAATTCACTTTCAGCCACAGAAGTTTACTGAATGAGATTGAGTCAATCATTCTTGTACAGCCCAAACTACCTTATTATGATTATGGATGGGAAAAAACTGGAGGAATATAATGCCTGTCACTTTGAACTTCTAGAGGAATTGCAGAATATAACCCCAAGAAATAAATTTAAAAATACAACAAAATACAAATAAGCTATTATAAATACAATTATTATTTATTTAGGAAAGACAGACAGTCAGTTTGGTCTTAGAGTAATTAAGGCTCCAGGCTAGAAACCCAGAATCTGTGAGTTCTGGTCCCACCTGAGGCCTGAAAGCTGGCTGATCATGGGCCATATATTATTTCTCAGCCCACAACATCAGGCTTGGGTAATAAGCTGGTCAGTCAATTCTTGTTTCAACCAATTGCTCAATACTCAGGTGGTTTGAAAAAAGCAGACCCTGCACTTGCACCGAAACATTTAATGGTAAAATAACATTACAGGAATTTAATGCTTGTGCAAAAGTGACAATGTTGAAAACTAAAGTCACTTTAGCTTTCTATTCTCAGGATTGAGAATTCAAAGATACAAATGAGTCTTTCTCTAACTTCAAAAACTCTCCCTGTTAATAAATCTAACTGATCAAAAGCCCTTGCAAAAAAAATGATGCTTTCTAGCTTTGTAAGCTTTAATAGTTCAACAGTTTTAGATATTGGGTAATCAATATACTCTGTAGCAATGAAATGGTATGGCCTACAGATCTTAAACACCTATTTGGATCATTCAAAAACTGTTTAAGAAAAAAAATAGCTGGACTCTATCATGAATTTAAAGAATGGAAAAGACTTAATCATTGGATTTCTGAAGCCACATTATCTTTCGTACTCGTTCTCCCAACCCTGCCTAATGGACAATTTTCATTGAGCCCATGATTCTTTTTCGATAAAATGATTTAATGATGTTGCAGGACATTAGCTTGAAACAGTTTTTGCTCTGGGTTTAATGGAAACATTAGCTGATATACTTGGAGAAAGATAGACAGAAGATTTTTTAAAAATCAACATTATGGCTCTCCATAAAATAAGCAAAGTATGTGTTTATATCTCTGCAGTTGCTTTAAAACAGCATTTATTGGGTTTCCTCAGCCTCAAAAAATTGTAAAGCTAGTTATTTTTCTATCAGAGGGGATTAAGAATGAGTTCTTGCAACGAATACAATATGTGTCAACTTAATTTAAATATTGGAAGATGAGCGACTCTTAAAACTGATATAGCTCAATAGAGACATAAGTACGTACATGCATAGTTATTTCTCTTTAATTTTGTTGAATTTTGTTGGATATTTTTTCAAAACAAAGCTTTACGCCCTGCTAAAGCAAATAAAGCATTGAACACATAACCATAAATTAGTTACCCACATTTTAGTTTAATGCAAGTACAAACAATTTCTGCCCCACAAACCTTCGCCTATAGCCCCAAGGCACCCTGACATGGCACTGCCAAAATTCAACTGGGCAGTTACAAGAAAATCCCATTTAATCAGTTGCAGAAATCAAAATTCATTTTTCCCACATTGTATTTTTATAAAATCTGTACATGAAATATATCTCTATTAATAGTTAAAATTCCAGGGCATTTAGAATCATTCTATTGTCAGTAGTTACTGTCAGTTAAGGCCCTGTCACACTGGCCGACGGATGCAAAACGTTTGTAAAAAGGACACAGCAGACGAGAAAAATGTTCCATCCGTTGTTATCCACTCTCAAAAGGGACAAAAATTTACATAACCAGAGTGGACAACACGGAAAGGAACGGACGAGGGGAGGACGTAGGGCGGATGGAAAGCGGATGCTCCACGGAAGCCTAGCGGATGGAAGCGGATGGGAGCGGATGGCACATCCGCAAGGCTTCCGGGGGAGCGCAGCAAAGTGGACGCGGAATGGATACAGCGGATGAAGCGGATGCACAGCGGATGCCGAGCGGATGAAGCAGATGCAGAGCGGAAGCCTAGCAGATGCCTAGCGGATGCCTAGCGGATGCCTAGCGGATGCCTAGCGGATGCCTAGCGGATGCCTAG
>BLBF01000007.1:6885812-6902596 GCA_015471245.1 Laticauda colubrina
TAGCGGATGCCTAGCGGATGCCTAGCGGATGCCTAGCGGATGCCTAGTGTTCACTGCACATGCGGGGAGGATGCATTGCGTCAGCCCTGCAGATATAAAGGGAAGCAGCTCCCAAGCAGGTCACCATTCAGAGGAAAGACCTGCTTCCAGACACAGCTTGCCAGTCTGCCTGCCAGCCTGCCTGCCAGCCTGCCTGACAGCCTGCCTGCCAGCCAGCCAGCCAGCCGGCCAGCCAGCCAGCAACCCCACAACCATGGGGAAGAAGAGAAAGCCTCAACCATCTGCTCCCAGCCCTGGCAAGAGGGACAGGGCCACCCTCCCACTCCCTGGCCCTCACTCTGCTTCTGCTGGGGCTTCTGCAGCCCAGGCTCGCTCTTCTGGGGCTGGGGCTTCTGCTGATGCTGCTTCTGGAGGAGCTGCTGATGCTGCTTCTGGCGGTAGTGCTTCTGCTGGTGCTTCCTCTGCTGATGCTGCTTCTGGCAGTGGTGCTTCTGCTGGTGCTAACTCTGCTGATGCTGCTTCTGGCAGTGGTGCTTCTGCTGGTGCTTACTCTGCTGGCGCTGCTCCTGGTGCTGGTGCTTCTGCTGGTGCTTACTCTGCTGGCGCTGCTCCTCATCCTGCTGGTGCTCTTGGTCCTGCGGGTCCTGCTGGCGCTGCTCCTGGTGCTGGTGCTTCTGCTGGTGCTTACTCTGCTGGCGTTGCTCCTCATCCTGCTGGTGCTCTTGGTCCTGCTGGTCCTGCTGGTGCTGCTGGTGCTGCTGGCGCTGCTGGTGCTTATTCTGCTGCTGCTGATCCTGGTCCTGCTGGTGCTGGTGCTGGTGCTGCTGCTGCTAGTCTTGCTGGGCCTGCTTTTGCTGCTACTGTTGCTGCTGCTGGTGGTGGAGGTGGTGTGGAGGAGCAGCCCCTACAACCTGGAAGCCCCTCTGATGAGGGCCCATATGGTCCTGCCAAAGGGAGGAAGAGGCAGATGCGAGAACAGGAGAGGAGGCAATACAACATAGAAGAGGAACATGAGGATGAGGTGCTGGAGTGGCTGAGAGAGAACGAGTATCTATGGCGGAAGGGACACAGGCTCTATAGGGACACCAAAAGGAAGCAGGCTGCTTGGAGAGAGAAGGCGGAGAGCCTGGGCTACACTTCGGAGGTGCTCCTCGGCTGGTGGAAGCACATGCACACCTGGTACAGGAAGCTGCACCTCAAGAAATCTGGCCAGGCCGTGGTCAAGCTCACCGACCGGGAGACCTACATGATGGCCAGGTGCAGCTTCTTGGAGGGTGAGATCTGCCACCGAGGAGCAGCCCCTCTGTCTACCCTCTCTCTCAGGCAGTCCACAAAGAGCCAGTCCTCTTGTGGCCAAGAGTCAGCTCCTGTGTCCAGGCAGGTATCTGTGGAGCGTGCCATGATGGAGACCCCCCTGACAGCTGTACTACCCCTGGCAGAGCACGTGGAGGACCCCCTGACGCAGTGGGAGAAAGGAGACGGCACTTCCACCAAAGCCCAACGCGCATCCAACCCCAGCTCCACCTCCACAGAAAGGCAGAGAGGCAAATTGGAGGGGCAGAGCTACACTGTCCTGCTGGAGATAAGAGACACCATCAGGAGCAGCGTAGATCTCCTCTCTCAGCTGGTACACACCGACTCCTCATCCTCCAACCGCAAACCCTTCCTCACCTATGTGAACCAGACCCTCATGGACATGGCGGAACCCCAGTACCAGGTGATGAAGGACAGGATCACCGATCTTCTTCACAACCCTCCAGACCGAGATGAATCTGCTCCCACCCAGTCCAGGTCTGCTCCTCCACCCCAGGTGATGTCACTCCCCTTCCAAGGCTTTCCACAGGCCCTCACCTACCAAGGCTATGGCTACCAGGAGATCCAGCAGCACAGGCAGCAGGCCTTCCCAGTCCAGGCACAGGTACATCGGATGCCACCGGTGCCACTGATGCCACCCATGCCACCCACGCCACAGATGCCACCGATGCCAGTCCTCACCCAGCTGCAGACCAGACAGCCCCACTACACTGCTTCTTCCTCCACCCCACAGCCAAGCCCGGCCTCAGTACATCTGTCATCGTTATTGGGGCTGACACCCCATGTCATGGAGGAAGGGGCTCTCAACATCACGGGGCTGAGCCAGCTCTCTGAGAGCTTCCTCAACACACCGTCCCCTGTAGCCCTCTTGGGGCCAGGCACCCCAGTGGTGCTTCAGACCAGCACTCCAGCAACAGCCACCTCCACAGCACCTGGACCCTTCACCCCTGAGACTGGGCACACCTCCGAGTGACTGAGAAGAGTGCCAGAGACTGGGTGGCTACCTGTTGACTTTATCTTTGCTTGGGACACTTTTCTTGGGTCATTTTGCTTTTACAGTTTGTTATTAATAGTTTAACTTTGCTTCACACACTTGCTTCAGTTCTTTTAGTCAATAAAGTCTTGGTGGAAACTTTTGGAAATGGTTTAAGCCTTTGCATGCTTGTGGGATGGGTTAAGATAGCAGTGGGATGGGCAGTGATACCTTTGGATTGGGTAATAGCTGTGGGATTGATAAACCTCCAGTGCAAGCATAGTGGGACTGTATGGTCCACCCTCTTAGGTGCCACACCTTTGACCCTTTATTATCAATAACAATGTAATCATTCATCCACACATATCAACATAAACACAACTCTTTATTAAATGCCCTGTTCATTGTAGGCCCACCCAACATACATGGCCCAATCTCATCAGTGTGATGAGACAGGCTGAAGGAAGCATGCATGAATCATCTATCATCCTGTCTTGCCACTCCACTGCTCCAGCTGGGAGGTTGCGCTGCTTCTTCCCTTCATGTGAGGCTCTGTTGGGGCCTTGCACATCCTCAGTGTCTATCAGGTTTCGCCCTTGCCTCCATTCCTCAGGCTCCGTGTCCCCATTGTCTTGGTGGAGGTCCATGAGCCTGTTCTGTAAGACTGGATAGTGGGTGCGCATGAGATTGTGCAGGATGCAGCAAGCTTCCGTGATCCTCCTCACGGTCTCTGAGTAATGCTGCATGTTGGTGAGAAGTACCTGGAACCTGTTGGCCAGGATGCCAAAGGCGTTCTCCACCACCCGCCTTACCCTGGACAGCCTGTAGTTGAAGATCCTCTCTTCACGGGTGAGGATTCTGGAGGTGTAGGGCTTCATGAGGTAGGTTCTGAGGGAGAAGGCGTCATCCCCCACGATGAAGTAGGGCACATCTTGTGTGTCGTTGGGCAGGGGTTCTGGATCTGGGAAGCCCATGATGAGGTTGCATTCCAGCCCCTCCTTGAGGTCACTGGTGCTGTATACCTGGGCATCTGAAGATGAGCCGTTGCCTGAAGCATCGATGTACATGAACTTGTAGTCAGCATCAACCATGGCGAAGAGGATGATGCTGAAGAAGCCCTTGTAGTTGAAATAAGTGGACCCTGACTTGGCTGGTACTTTGCAGACCATGTGCTTGCCATCTATGGCTCCAATGGTGTGGGGGAAGTTCCACTTCTGATACCACTGCTCTGCAACTTTCTTCCATCCTTCTTCAGTGGAGGGGCACTGGAGGAGCTCCTCCTTGTATTTTTTGATGATGGCCTGCACCACTTCTCTGAGCACAATGCTGATGGTGTTGTGTGGCACCCTCCAGCCATACTGCATGCTCCTGTAGGTGGTCCCTGAGGCCAGGTGGCACAGAGTCAGTGCCACCTTGAGCCCAGGGTCCAGGCTGGGTCAGAAGTTGGTGCTCTGCTTGGTCAACCTGGGTGTCAGCCACTCGACAACTTCGTCAAACATGGCTGGAGGCATCCTCATGAAGTTCTGGAATGCACGAGTGTCTTCGTTCCTCAGCTCCACCATCAGCTTGTTATACAGTCCGTACTGTGCTCTTCTCCCGATCCATCTTCGGACCCAGACACTTCTTGGCCGCCTCCTTTTCTTCCCATAGAACAGTTGAAAGAGCCTGTAGATGGCTTCACACTGTTGCAGAATGATGGTGGCTACCAAAAGGTGTGTGTTATGATCCATGGTGGATGTCAATGGATGCTGTGGAAGAGCAAGAGCCAGATGAAGGCTGCAGAGGTCTGCAAAGCAGGGCTGCTGGACTGAAAGTGAGATCCAGGTGAGTTGCTCCCTCTTTTTATAGGCAGTATAGGTTTTCCACTATGTGTCCTTTTGCATCCTCTTGGCATCCTCTAGACATCCTTAATATCCGAGATAGGTCCTCTCTGCAAACGTTTTTTCCATTTTAAATGCTTTGTATGCGAGCTGCATCCGCTTTCATCCTTTCTCCATCTGTGCTACAAATGGTGCGCGTCCGTTCCATGTCCGTTTCGCTTCCTCCCTGTGTCTGCTTTCCACTGGAGCAGATTTGAGTTGCACTGATGCGCAGCGGATGCCTAGCGGATATAGCGGACGTGTAACGGATGACGACAGATGTAGAACGGATGTTCACCGTATGCATCGTGGATGCAGAATGGACGCGTTGGATACATTTTCCACTCAAAAAGTTTTGAGCAGCTTAAAACCTTTTGAGTGGATAGAACCTCAGTTGACGGATGCTGGACAGATAGAGAGGAAGAAAAACGGACGCAGTGAGTACAGAACGGATGAATCGCGTTAACCAACAGATGGCAAGTGTTTCTCTCCATTTTACATCCTCTTTCCATCCGTTGGTGCAGTGTGACATGGGCTTTAAGGATAATGTAATTTCATTAAATATTTAAAAATACTGATATTTAGTATCTAAGTACATTCCTTATATGCTAAATATATATTTACTCTGTAATTCTATAGTATATTGCGATGACTGCTTATTTAGTATTAATGAATCAATGAGGACAAGCTAAGAGTTCTGAGAGATTAATCAAATACTATGGGAGTTTGCAAACTGATGGCAAGAATTTAATATAAATCTGCAGTTTGAATACACCAGAAAGATTTTTCCTCCTTGCCTTACTTATCTCTACCCTTCCTTCTCTTAAATAAGGATGCTTAACTTTGTAAAACTTTTTTTAAAAGAACTTAAAAATCCAGTTTGGTATAGTGATTAAGACATCAAGCTTGAAAATGAGAGACCATGATTTCTAATCCTGACTTAGGCATCAAGCAACCTTGGGCCAGTCATTCTCTCTCAGCCCTAGGAAGAAAGCAATAGCAAACTGCTTTAAAATCTTGAAAAGAGAACTGCAGAAATCCTTGGTGCTCTTTGAGCTTGGTTGTTTTCTTGCTGATATATTATTATCCAAAGTGGGTAACATCATCAGTGATAGAAGGCAGTGGAATTCATTCTCGTTTTATGTTCAAGTGGTTGTCCCTGTCAGTATTAGCGGGAATGGTTTTGGAGGTTCTTTGGTTGGGTTATTTACTTCTTTGACAGTTCCTTGATTGAAGTATTGTTTGTTTCTTGACTGTTAGTCTAGTTGTTCCGTCCGGAAATAAGTTGCGCAAGACCGGGTTCCAACAATAACTCTTTTAAGAACAGTAAAGCAATGGCAATTGGCTTGTGGCCAATGACACCACTTTAAATGTTCCTGCCGTCAAGTGGGCCAATCGGATTGGTTCTCTCGTGGCCAATCCGAGGACGGCCTTTTCGGCCAATCAGAATGGGGAACTTGGAACCTACCAAGTTCCATACAAAACACCCCTCCCCCTTTGGTTCAGTCCAATGTGCGTCACGTAGTCACGCAGGTAGGTGGGGTTTTTTCACATCCTGGTTCACCTGCGCAGCTCAGTCTCGGTGTGGTTTTCAAGCGGTTTGGTCAGGATCGCTGTTTCTCTGTGATTTCTCCATGAAACCTCCTGAAAGGGTGAGTCAGCCTTGCCGCTCCCGCCTGAGTCTCTCGAGCCGGTTGAGATGGCTCCGCTGCTCCCTTCTGGTTTGTCCGGGTTGGTCGAGCTGGCCTGGCTGTCTCCTTCCAGGAAGGCCTCGCTTCGTTCACCTGCTCCCGGACTTCTCTTTTGAGGTTCTCTAACCATGAGTGCTCTTTTTGATTTATTTGAGAGTCTTTGTGAAGTGTTTGTTGCATTGTTATGGGAGGCTCGTCTCTCCCTTTTTTATTATTTTGTATTTCCTCCCCCTCCTCAGTTGTTTTTTGATCGGTATTTATTTTAGGCGCTGGTGTGTTATTGCTTTTGAGGGTGCAAGAATGAAGCTGGTCGATGTGCCGCTTCCATTCTCTTCCATCATCTAGGAGTAGTCGGTAAGACCGGGGGCCTGTGATAGAGGTGATTGTGGCTGGAAGACATAACGGGTCCCTGGTAAGGTTTTTTGCATAGACTAGGTCACCTATTTCAAATGTGTGGTATATGCTGGAAGAGTCAGGGGGTTTATCCCAGGTATAAGTGGGGTGCAGTCTGTCGAGGTAAGAGTGCAATTTCCTCCCCATTAGGAATTCTGCTGGGCTTTTGTTGGTAGTGCTGATAGGGGTAATGTGCTGTAGGGTTAATAATTTGTTTAGCTTTTCTTGCACATCCCCCTTATCCATTTTATCCAGGTCCTCCTTTGTGTACCGAACTATGCGTTCAGCCCTGCTATTTGCAGCTGGATGGGCTGGCGCGGTTAAAGCATATCGGATGCCCTGGGCAGCTAAGTACTGCTCAAATGCCAACACGGTAACTGGGGCCCATTGTCCGATACTAATACATCAAGGAGTCCATGTGTGGTGAAAAGTTTGTCTAATTGTTTCATCACTGCCTCAGTGGTTGTAGAAATCATGGGTATGACTTCTGGCCAGTTTGAGTAGGCATCCACAACTATTAAAAAGGAGTTACCTTTCGTTGGCCCAGCAAAGTCAATATGTAGTCTAGACCATGAGCCCCGGGGAGTTTCCCATTCCCTAACTGGTGCCTATGGGGGTGTTGGCCTCGATTTTTGACAGTCATGGCATGTTGCCACCCAACGTTCAATGTCCTTATCCAGCCCTGGCCACCAGATGTAACTTCTGGCCAGGGCTTTCATCTTAACTATGCCCGAGTGCCCTCGTGCAACATGCACAAAACATCCTCCTGGAGTCTGTGTGGTATCACCGCCCTGTCACCCCAAAATATACAGCCCTTCTCAATCGAAAGTTCAGTCTGTCAGGTGCGAAATGGTTTAAAAGTCTCAGTTTTGTTCTCTTCCGGCCAGCCCTTACCTACCCAATGCAGGATGCGAGCTGTCAAGGGGTCTTTCGCAGTGGCTCTCGCAACATCCGCTGTGGTTAGCGGTAGGTTCGGCCAGGCCTCAGGCTGGAGTGTGGAGACGGTGGGAGCTGGGTCCTCTTCTGTGATGGGCAGCAAGGCACAGCTCAGGGTGTCGGCATGGGTGATGGTCTTTCCAGGGCGGTGGATCAGCGTGTAGGTGTAGACGGCAAGGAATTCAGACCACCTCGTCATTCTTGGTGATAGAATGTTTGGGGTTGGCT
Organism: Laticauda colubrina; assembly: GCA_015471245.1. Lineage (NCBI taxonomy): Eukaryota > Metazoa > Chordata > Lepidosauria > Squamata > Elapidae > Laticauda > Laticauda colubrina. The sequence goes on from BLBF01000007.1 coordinate 6,893,207, forward strand.
TGTTTCCTGCTAGGATCCCTAGCAGGGGTTTGTGATCAGTGATGATCAAAAAAGTTCTGCCATAAAGGTACTCATGGAATCTTTTGACTCCAGCGATGATTGCGAGGGCTTCTCGATTGAGTTGGCTGTAATTGCGTTCTGATTTGGAAAGCATTTTCGAATAGAAAGCAACCGGTGCTTCTCTGCCTTCTAGTAGCTTGTAGCTAAGGATGGTGCCAATTCCAAAAGGCGATGCATCGCAGGTGACCGTCAAAGGCAGGGTATTGCTTATATTGGATTAAAACGGTGTTAGACGTTAATAGGTCTTTGATACCTTGAAATGCTGCTTGTTCCCAGTAACCTCATTTCCAGATAGTTTTTTTGTCTAACAACCAATGTAAAGGTTCTGCTATGGTTGTCTTATGGGGCAGGAACACATTGTAAAAATTTATGAGACCTAGGAATGCTTGAAGGTCAGTTTTGTTCCTAGGTTAGGTGCGTCTTTGATTGCCTTTATCTTTTTTTCGGTGGGGTGTATCCCTTGTTTATCTATTAGGTAGCCCAGAAACTCGACTTGGTTGGTGGCTAAATTACATTTTTCTTGCTTTACCTTAAGGCCTGCGCCTCTAAATCTTCTTAAGACTTATTTTAATCTGTTCTCTAGTTGATTAGTGTTTTTTGCTGACACCAGAATGTCATCAAAATAGGGGACGACTCCCTTGATTCCATTTAACAGGCGCTCCATGAGACTTTGGAACACGCCTGGGGCAATGCTAATGCCAAACTGGAGACTGTTACACTTGAATGCCCCTCTATGTGTCATAATAGTCTGTGCCTCTGTGGTAGTGGGGTCAACAGGTAGCTGTTGGTATGCCTGTGCAAGATCAAGCTTCAGAAAATTTTTTCCTCACCCTAGGGAGTGCAATAAGTGTTGCACTACCAGTACTGGGTATGCGTTTTATTGGAGCACATGGTTTAGGGTAGCCTTATAGTCTCCGCAGATGTGCACTGACCCATCTGGTTTTATGGGAGTCACAATGGGTGTTTCCCATCTGGCATGGTCGATTGACTCTAACACCCCTTGTGCTATTAATTTGTTTAATTGTTCGTCAATTTTTGGTTTTAAAGCAAAAGGGATGCATCTGGCTTTTAACCGGATGGGGGCTATTTTTGGATCTAGGCTAAATGAAATTGGAGTCCCCTTGGACCCCTAGGGTCCCGTCGAAAACATCTTGGAATTCTTGTAACAGGCTCTTTTCCCAGTTGGCTGCAGCAATGCAATTTATCCTGGTCATCCCGATTCCCAAGGGCACGAACCATTTGATTCCTAGTAGGCTAGGGCAATCGTGTTTGACGATGGTCAGAGGCAAGATTTCAGCATGATTTTTAAATTCGACGAGGAAATGTCCAAGGCCCAATACCGGAATTCGATTTCCTTGGTAGTCTTTTAAAATTAAGTCTTTGTTTTTGTAATTCTTTTTGTTTGATGTCTGTAATCAGGCGCCGGATGGTATTCCAGGATTCCATAGATAAAAAGGACCTGGAGTCAACTTCCATCTCACAGGGCTCCCCCTCAATGTTCACCTCTATCTGGACCTTTTTTCCGTTTGCTGCCCTGGCATTTCCAGTGGTTACCGTCTGGTGCGTTTCCTCTCTTTCACTGGTTCTTTTGCTTCAGTTCCATCTGCTTCCGGCTTGTCTCTCTTCATGTCTGGAGGGTGTGTGCTGCTGCGTCTTTTAGGACTATAATTCTTTTTGTTTCGGCAGACCCTTTCGATGTGTCCCCATTTGTTACAAGCCCTACAGATTGCGTCTAGGAACCTGCATTCAAATCCCGGGTGGTTGCCTCCGCATCCAGCACACTGAAACTCCCGCCTGCTTCTTCTCTTCTCCCGCCATTTCTTGTCTGATTGGAGTCTATGAACATCTTCATTTTCATCCTCAGTGTCGCTCTGGGATTCAAGATCTTCGTAGTGTGCTGTCGCTGTGGGCTATTTCTTGCTTCCCTCTGACTTCTTCTCTCTGATTTAGTTTGGCGGGTCTGGATTCGAATTCATCTGGTGCATGGTGGCTGCGGATTTCTTTGCTGCTTCGGCAGTGGTGGCTTCCGCAATAGCCTCGGCTACGGTTATGTTTGATCTATTCAGCAGCTTACTCTGAAGTGTAGCGTCCTTTAACCCGAGGACCACGTGGTCCCTCATGGCTTCGTCCATGTTTTGGAACTCGCAGGTTCCTCCGATGTATCTCAGGGTGGCTACAAAATCTCCAACGGTTTCATCTTCTTTTTGGTCTCTCTTGTAGAACTCGCGTCTTTTTATCCAGTTGGAAACCACAGGTGCGTAATGTGCTCAGAGCATTCTGTTCGGCTCGGGCCAAGTCATCTGTTTGATGCCTCTTGGTTTTGCTCGTGCCTTTGCCATTTTAAAAACAGCCGGACCGCAGTGTGTAAGGAAGACAGCCCTCTTCCTTTGGTCAAATATCTCCTGCAGCTCGTTGCTTTCTAAAAACATAAGAAACGATCGATATACAACTCCCAATCTTCATCAGAATTGAATGGTGCAGGCAGCGCATTGTTACCAGCCTTGCTCGATTCAGATTGCCACGTGCTTCAGTTTCGTTCTTCTGCGATAATCCCATCCTCGTCGCCAGTGTTCTGTCCGGAAATAAGTTGCACGAGACCGGGTTCCAACAATAACTCTTTTATTTAGAACAGTAAAGCAATGGTAACAGATCAACGACCCAAGCTGTGGCAGCCCTTTTTATAGCGGCTTGCCCTCGCGCCTTGTGGCCAATGACACCACTTTAAGTATTCCCGCCATCAAGCGGGCCAATCGGATTGGTTCTCTCATGGCGAATCCGAGGGCGGCCTTTTCGGCCAATCAGAATGGGGAACTTGGAGCCTACCAAGTTCCATACACAACACTAGTATTAATCTTGGTATTCATTTCTGCGTATCTAGGTGTTGATTGCTGATAAAGAAATGTTTTGTTCCTTTTGTTCCATTTTGGCTTGTTAACTGTCTCTTTGGAATGGTTTGTAGGTATTGTTTCTGTCTGTGTGCCTTTTGATGGCCAATTTGTCAGAGTGAATACTTCCATGGATTCTCTCGAGTTTTTGGACATGGCTTGGTCCAGGATGGTCAGTTTCCCATTTGGCTAATCTAGTTCATGTATTGTGCAATTAAGGAGTTTTCATCATGTCTTCTGACTGCTATTTGGTCTTCATGGATGTGTTCTACTAGTTTTCTGCTTGCTTGTCCTTTCGAGTAGCTGTTGCAATCCTTACACTATGTGTTATAGGTGACTCCTGTTTCTTTTCTGGGGCCATATGTGATGATGTGTGTAACTGAGGAAGAGATATTCTTAAGGCATCTTGGGAACCAATTTAATGGAATTATTGTGGTATCTTGGGGGTCAGATTTGGTAAATCGTATTTTAGGATTAATCTGGTACCACAAATATCTTTGGGCCAAATTTGGTAAACATCTCTGGAGGATAGAGCTGACTAATGGGTTCACACACTGCTAATATGGAAAGTCTGAAAGGACTGTTCCAAGTTATTGACTAATTGAATCCTACTGTAGACTCAGTGCAGAGAGGTTCGTTCAAGATATTACGTGAGCTCATTAGATCTCAATGCAGTGTTCTTGTTGTCAGCCATTCAGTCATGTCTGAGCCTTGGACACTCTATGGATCAGCATTCTCTGTGTCCTTCTGTCTCATACCATTTCCTTCAGGTCTGCCATGATCATCCAAGTGTCATCCTTCGTTTCCAACCAACAGGTACTAGGGAGGCCTATACTCTTTTTTTCCAACAATAACTTCCAGCAAGATTGGGTTTTTGAGTGAGTCAGCTCGCATGTCATGACCAAAGCATGATAGCCTATGTTCAATAATCTGGACTTCAAATGATTTTTTGACATTTGGTCTAGGATTTGTAGCCCATGAGATGTGTAACAGTCACCTCCAGCACCACAATTTAAAGTCATCTACCCTTCTCCTATCTACCTTTTTGGAGTCCACATTCACAGCTATTAGAAGCAATTGGAAACATTGCAATAACTAATCTGCATTGGTTTGTGAGCTCTTCCGGATGTTATTCATGCCAGACATTGCGGTTCTTCCAAGTGCTAGATACCTTCTGATCTCAGGACTGCACTCATCTAATACAGTATGGAGCCAAAAAAGAAGTCTGTGAGTAGAAATTTGTGAGAATATTCTGGGTTCCTGAATTAGGTATCCACTTAAAATAACTTGACAGACCAAGCAGCCCTTGTATGCTGTAACTCAATGTAAGGGGAGGAAAATTTGCAGCATTTGGTTTCAATAAGAATAATTACATGAACAGCTATTCATTCATACCCTCTTTTTTTCCCAAACAAAAACCAGAAAAATTGATCAGTGCAAAGAAAAATAATGTATGACTGAATATTATACCAAGTTTCTTTGAATGACTCTGAATAAATGTCACATTATGGTTTAATTAAGATCTTATGTGTAAAATTATGTATTAAATTTACCTTCTCCACATGATTTTCCTGTGAAATCTCCTCTATTTCCTGATATTTTAAAATAAATCATACTTTACTTTGATGTATGAATTAGCAATTTATTTGTATTTCATATTTCTAAACAGGCCATTTCCTTTGTCCTTTTTTTCCTTTCCTTCAAGCATCTTCAATTCTTGGAGACTACCTGGACAAATCCTTGCAGTTTTTTTGGCAAAGATTTTTATAAATGGATTGGCATTGCCTAATTCCCAGGGCTGAGAAAGTGACTACCCAAGGTCAACCAGCTCATATGTGCCTAAGGCGCAACTAGAGCTTCTAGTTTCCAGTTTCTAGCCTGATGCCTCAAGCACACCAAACTGGCTGGATGTTCTAATTAATTACAGTGCTATCCATTTATCCTTAAGTCAGCAGAAAACTATAGAGGCATGAAATTTGCTCTTCATTGCCAATCCATATTCTGCCTCACACTACTTCCCAGCTACTGCAATCATTTGACTTTCCTCCGAGATAATTAGTGATAATGATCATTTTTTACATAGTGTCTGACCTCAGACAGTGTCGGAATAAAGGGAAATACAACTGAGACAAATTTAAGGTGTTCATGCTTTAGTTAGGTACAACTGGGTTAAAGTCGTCGATAAACCTATATTTCTTAGTAAGACAATAAACACAATTTTCTGCATATTTGATAATTGCAAGCATTCAAAAATTAAATGATTATAAAGGAGCAAAACGATGCTTCTATACTAGGCATTTTAAGAGTCACATTGACATCAATAGGTTTGTTATTTTATATTAATTAAAATTGCTCATAAATAACTGAACTTCAGTTAAGTCACAAATTGTTTATCATCTAGACCTTAAACAAAACTAAACATATGAGAATTAGCCAAGATTCAATTCAATTTTGAGATATGAAGGGTTCAAATAGGCTTCAATTGAAAACATTTTTTATAAAAGTGTGTGTGTGTGTGAGTCTGTTATTCCATTAAGCTGGAAAAAATAAAAGTGAGTGGGGAAACAAAAAGATTCAGAATTCCAGATTTTTAAAAATCTTTAAGTACATTTTGGATTTTATAGCTGAACAGAACCAGGGATGTTTGGATGCAAAATTGCATTCCCACTCAAAAAAATTAAAACTCTTTAACATGCAAACTGAGTAACAACCAAATTCCATCTGTCTTTCTCTTAAAAAGCCTTTTCTTGCTAACTTCCTTAGCCCTTGACATGATTAGGTTTCCCTAATAATCAACACTGAAAATGACCAAGTGTCTTTGAATTCATTATTAAGATGTATTGGGGGGGGGGGGGGTTATAGCATGGCAAATCTTTCAAATGAGAAAGCTGCTGGAAAAACCCAATTTTTAAAATATTCCTAAAAAGACCAGCAGTTCCATCAGTGTGGAGATTGTGATCAACAGAGCAAGGTCCAATACCAACCAAGTGAAATCAAGAAAGCAAAGCATGACTTGAGATTCTGCTGTAACTGTGCAGACGAAAAACACATTCCAGTGATTACTTGTCAATTCTTTTTCCCCAATTCCTGGAAACATGATCAATATTGGTTGATTCTGCTTTTTCAATGGTCAATATCACCCTGGAGTTCCCTCTGGATCTCCAAACCGGGAATAACCTTTTCAAAATCAACTGGGGCTAAGGAAAAACAAAGGCGGGGGTGGGAGTGGGAGTGGGAGAGCTCAGAACAGACTTGGGGCTGATGGCAGGCAATGAATATGGGCTAATTAATGTTAGCCCCACACACACAACACAAACTTTCCTGTTGTTGGCTCAAACCAACAACATAACACTTTTCCTAATCAAGGATCTGTTCCTCAGAACTTGAACATCATCATCATCATCATCATCATCAATTAAGTCCAAAAACACAATTAGACTGGGAAAACTGCAACCGGATTTTCAGGGAGTTGGGCTGTTATATTTACATTATAAATGTTAATATTTATTCATCCTGCCCAAATCGCAAGGAACAAAGACTTTTCCAAAGATTCGAATCTTTTTATTTCGGCGCTTCTCTTTTCGTGATAGTTCAGAAGAGTTTAGCTTCCAAGGAAAGGATAAAAGACACCGAAAACCTCGCTCTTTCCCTTCTCCCAGTAGAAAACAATCCATTAGAACAGCGGTTCAAAACGCCGCGAAACGTCCAACGAAGCGAGAGCGTCCATTTCCCTTAACCCGGAAGCGCTGCGATTCGCCTTGCCAGATATATATTGTGCTTCCGGTTTAGGGTCCGTTGCCACGGCGGCCGCACTTCGGCGGCCGTTTGTTGTCATGGAGACAGCAGCTCCGGCCAGTTGAAGCGCCTATCCCGCTGGCGCGGAGGACCAGGAGGCGCAGCGACAAGGAGAGATAAAAGCGGGCAGGATGTTTGTCTACTTGAGCAAGAAGGTGGGATCTGTGCTTTTTCTGGGGTTTCTTCGTCCTTTCGGCGCCCCCCTCCCATCCCCGCCTCTTTTTGCAGGAAAAGTTAGCCGTCTAAATCCGAAAGGCCAATGGGACGCGGTCAGAATTTCTCCCTTTAAATAACTTTTCTTACGATTTCTTTCCAGTTTTGACTTGGTTTGTTGCTCTTATTTAATCTCTAAATGGCCTGAAATGTATTAAGAATTATGCATTAATCCCAGTGCAGATTAAAAGGCAGTGAGGAGAAGGGAGTTGCAAGAGTTTGTGCTTGCAGTCTGATGCTGCATACGGGTAATCCTCGATTTACAGCAGTTCATTTAGTGACCATTCAAAGTTACAACAGCACTGAAAAAAAGTGATTTAGGATCGTTTGTCACAGTTACAACCATTGCAGTGTCCCCGTAATTATGTGATCGATATTCATCAATATTTATGACTATTGCTCTGTCCCAAGGTTCAGTGATCACCTTTTGTGACTTCCTGACATGCAAAGTCAATGGTGAAACCAGATTAATTTAACAACAGGTAACTTATCAATTGTAGCAATTCGTTTAACAGTGGTGGCAAGAAAGGATGTAAAATGGGGCAAAACTGACTTAAATATCTCACATTATGAGACAGGAATTTGAGGGTCCATTTTGGTTATAAGAGGAGAAATATTCATACTTCTAAACTATATATAGTCATATTTTTGTAGCTGGGTATTTGGATCCATATCCTTGGCAATAAATGAAACCTTCATAGTACTTATAGATGTGAATGTATTCTTTTTACATCTGCTATGTTTTTCCCAAAGAGTTCACCTTATGTTATTTTCACAGCGATGTGTAATGTAACCTATGTTGACACATGTGTATGCCTATGGAGAAAATATACACTACTCAAAAAAATAAAGAGAACACAAAAATAAGACACCCTAGATCTGAATGAATGAAATATTCTTATGAAATACTGTGTCCATTACATAGTTGAATGCGCTGACAACAAAATCACACAAAAATTATCAATGGAAATCAAATTTACCAACCCATGGAACTCTGGATTTGGAGTTACATTCAAAATTAAAGTGGAAAAAAACACTACAGGCTGATCCAACTTTGATGTTATATCCTTAAAACAAGTCAAAATGAGGCTCGGTAGTGGGTGTGGCCTCCATGTGCTTGTATGATCTCCTTACAATGTCTGGACATGCTCCTGATGAGGTGGTGGATGGTCTCTGAGGGATCTCCTCCCACACCTGGACTAAAGCATCCCCCAACTCTTGGACAGTCTGTGGTACAATGTGGCGTTGGTGGATGGAGCGAGACATGATGTCCCAGATATGCTCAATTGGATTCAGGTCTGGGGAATGGGTGGGCCAATCCGTAGCATTAATGCCTTCGTCTTGCAGGAACTGTTGACACACTCCAGCCACATGAGGTCTAGCATTGTCTTGCATGAGGAGGAACCCAGGGCCAACCGCACCAGCATATGGTCTCACAAGGGGTCTGAGGATCTCATCTCGGTACCTAATGGCAGTCAGGCTACCTCTGGCGAGCACATGGAGGGCTGTGCGGCCCCCTAAAGAAATGCCACCCAACACCATTATTGACCCACTGCCAAACCGGTCATGCTGTAGGATATTGCAGGCAGCAGAACATTCTCCATGGCGTCTCCAGACCCTGTCATGTCTGTCACATGTGCTCACTGTGAACCTGCTTTCATCTGTGAAGAGCACAGGGAGCCAGTGGCAAATTTGCCAATTTGGTGTTCTCTGGCAAATGCCAAACGTCCTGCACGGTGTTGGGCTATAAGCACAACCCCCACCTGTGGACGTCGGGCCCTCATACCACTCTCATGGACTCTGTTTCTAACTGTTTGAGCAGCCACATGCACATTTGTGGCCCGCTGGAGGTCATTTTGCAGGGCTCTGGCAGTGCTCCTTCTTTCCCACCTTGCACAAAGGTGGAGGTAGAGGTCCTGATGCTGGGTTGTTGCCTCCTATGGCCTCCTCCATGTCTCCTGATGCACAGGCCTGTCTCCTGGTAGTGCCTCTATGCTCTGGACACTACGCTGACAGACACAGCAAACCTTCTTGTCACAGCTCGCATTGATGTGTCATCCTGGATGAGCTGCACTACCTGAGCCACTTGTGTGGTTTGTAGACTCCGTCTCATGCTTCCACTAGAGTGAAAGCACCGCCAGCATTCAAAATGACCAAACCATCAACTAGAAAGCATAGGAACTGAGAAGTGGTCTGTGGTCACCACCTGCAGAACCCCTCCTTTATTGAGGATGTCTTGCTAACTGCCTCTGCTTTCTACCTGTTGTCTATTCCATTTGCACAACAGCATGTGAAATTGATTGTCAATCAGTGTTGCTACCTAAGTGGACAGTTTGATTTCATAGAAGTGTGATTGACTTGGAGTTACATTGTGTTGTTTAAGTGTTCCCTTTATTTTTTTTGAGCAGTGTGTGTGTGTGTGTGTGTGTGTGTGTGT
>BLBF01000007.1:6902996-6948082 GCA_015471245.1 Laticauda colubrina
TTGAAAGCAGGTTCACACTGAGCACATGTGACAGACATGACAGGGTCTGGAGACGCCATGGAGAATGTTTTGCTGCCTGCAACATCCTCCAGCATGACCGGTTTGGCAGTTGGTCAGTAATGGTGTGGGATGGCATTTCTTTAGGGGGCCGCACAGCCCTCCATGTACTTGCCAGAGATAGCCTGACTGCCATTAGGTACCGAGATGAGATCCTCAGACCCCTTGTGAGACCATATGCTGGTGCGGTTGGCCCTGGGTTCCTCCTCATGCAAGACAATGCTAGACCTCATGTGGCTGGAGTGTATCAGCAGTTCCTGCAAGACAAAGGCATTGATGCTATGGACTGGCCTGCCCGTTCCCCAGACCTGAATCCAATTGAGCACATCTAGGACATCATACCTCGCTCCATCCACAAATTCCACGTTGCACCACAGACTGTCCAGGAGTTGGGGGATGCTTTAGTCCAGGTGTGGGAGGAGATCCCTCAGAGACCATCTGCCACCTCATCAGGACCATGCCCAGGTGTTGTAGGGAGGTCATACAGCCACATGGAGGCCACACACACTACTAAGCCTCATGTTGACTTGTTTTAAGGATATTATTTGATCAGCCTGTAGTGTTTTTTTCCACTTTAATTTTAAGTGTAACTCCAAATCCAGAGCTCCATGGGTTGGTAAATTTGATTTCCATTGATAATGTTTGTGTGATTTTGTTGTCAGCGCATTCAACTATGTAAAGCCCCTGTCACACTGAACCAACGGATGCAAAGAGGATGTAAAACGGACAAAAAACCTTGCCATCCGTTCGAAAACGCGATGCTCACTGCCTCCGTTTGGCTTCCTCTCTATCCGTCTAGCATCCGTTTATGGACGTTTCATCCACTTCAAAAGTTTTGGGCTGCCCAAAACTTTTGCGCGGAAAATGTATCCAGTTCGTCTGTTCTGCATCTGCTACGCATCCGTTACGCATCCGTTACATATCCGCTAGGCATCTGCTACGCATTCGCGCAACTCGCATCTGCCCGGACGCAGGGAGGAAGCGGAACGGAGGTGGAACGGATGCAGAACGGATGCCTAGCGGATGCAGAACGGAAATTAAGTGTTTAAAACGGAAAAAACGTTCGTAGAGGGGACTTATCTCGGATATTAAGGATGTCCAGAGGATGCCTAGAGGATGCCTAGAGGAAAACCTATACTGCCTATAAAAAGGGGGAGCAACTCGCCTGCATCTCACTTTCAGAACAGCAGCCCAGCGGTGCAGACCTCTGCAGCCTTCATCTGGCTCTTCCTCTTCCACAGCATCCAGTCATGTCCACCATGGATTGTAACAAAGTCCTTTTGGCAGCTACCATCCTTCTGCAACAGTGCGAAGCCATCTGCAGGCTCTGTGAACTCTACTGCGAGAAGAAAAGGAACCACCCAAAAAGAGTCCTGATCCGAAGATGGTTCGCCAGAAGAGCAGAGGACGGACTGTACAACAAGCTGATGGTGGAGCTCAGGTGCGAAGACACTCGGGCGTTCCAGAACTTTATGAGGATGCCGCCAACCATGTTTGATGAAGTTGTGCAGCGACTGACACCCAGGTTGACCAAGACAAACACCATCTTCCGGCCCAGCCTGGAACCTGGGCTCAAGGTGGCACTCACTCTGCGCCACCTGGCCTCAGGGACCACCTACAAAAACATGCAGTACGGCTGGAGGGTGCCACACAACACCATCAGCATTGTGGTCAGAGAAGTAGTGCAGGCCATCATCGAAGAATACAAGGAGGAGCTCCTCCAGTGACCCTCCAATGAAGAAGGATGGAAGAAAGTTGCAGAGCAGTGGTATCAGAGGTGGAACTTCCCACACACCGTTGGAGCCATCGATGGCAAGCACGTGGCCTGCAAAGTGCCAGCCAAGTCGGGGTCCACTTATTTCAACTCCAAGGGCTTCTTCAGCATCATCCTCTTCGCCATGGTCGATGCTGATTACAAGTTCATGTGCATCGATGCTTCAGGCAACGGCTCATCTTCAGATGCCCAGGTATACAGCGCCAGTCACCTCAAGGAGGAGCTGGAAGGCAACCTCATCGTGGGCTTCCCAGATCCAGAACCCCTGCCCAACGACACACAAGATGTGCCCTACTTCATCGTGGGGGATGACGCCTTCTCCCTCACAACCTACCTCATGAAGCCCTACACTTCCAGACTCCCCACCCGTGAAGAGAGGATCTTCAACTACAGGCTGTCCAGGGCAAGGCTGGTGGTGGAGAACGCCTTTGGCATCCTGGCCAACAGGTTCCAGGTATTTCTCACCACCATGCAGCATTGCCCAGAGACCTTGAGGAGGATCATGGAAGCTTGCTGCATCCTGCACAATCTCATGCGCACCCGCTACCCACTGTTGCAGAACAGATTCGTGGACCTCCAGCAAGGGAATGGGGCCATGGAGCCTGGGGAATGGAAGCAAGGGCGAAACCTGATCGACACCTGAGGATGTACAAGGCCCCAACAGAGTCTCACATGAAGAGAAGAAGCAGCGCAACCTCCTGAGACACTGGTGCAACTCCCCAGCTAGAGCAGTGGAGTGGCAAGACAGGATGGTAGATGCTTAATGGATGCTTCCTTCAGCCTGTCTCATCACACGGATGAGATTGGGCCATGTATGTTTGGTTGGCCTACAGTGAACAGGGCATTTAATAAAGAGTTGTGTTTGTGTTGACATGTGTGGATAATTATTACATTATTATTGATAATAAAGGGCCGTAGGTGTGGCACCTGGGAGGGTGGACCATACAGTCCCACTGTGCTTGCACTGGAGGTTTATCTATCCCACAGCTATTACCCATCCCACAGGTATCCCTGCCCACCCCACAGGTATCTCAACCCATCCCATAGCTATCTTAACCCATCCCACAAGCATGCAAAGGCTTAAACCATTTCTAAAAGTTTCCAGCAAGACTTTATTAAAAAAAAGAAATGAAGCAAGTGTGTGAATCAAAAATACACTTTATTAACAACAAGCTATAAGACAAAAATGAGTCTCTGGTACTCCTCTTGGTCACTCAGTCCCAGGGGTGAAGGGTGCAGGTGCTGTGGAGGTGGCTGGTGCTGGAGTGCTTGTCATCACCTCCTCCAGAAGCAGAAGCAGCAGAAGCGCCAGCCCCAGAAGAGCGAGCCCATGCTGCAGAAGCCCCAGGAGAACCAGAGTGAGGGCCAGGGGGCGGGATGGTATCCCTGTCCCTCTTGCCAGGGCTGGCAGCAGATGGCTGAAGCTTGCTGTGCTTCCGCATGGTTGTGGGGTTGCTGGCTGGCAGGAACCAAGGCTGGCAGGAAGGCTGGCAGGGAGGCTGGCACCAAGGCAGGCAGGAAGGCTGGCAGGCAGGCAGGCACCAAGGCTGGCAGGCATGCAGGCACCAAGGCTGGCAGGAAGGCTGGCAGGGAGGCAGGCACCAAGGCTGGCAGGAAGGCAGGCAGGCAGGCAGGAAGGCTGGCACCAAGGCAGGCACCAAGGCTGGCAGGCAGACATGAACCAAGGCTGGCAGGAAGGCAGGGAGCAAGGCTGGCAGGGAGGCTGGAAGCAAGGCTGGAAGCAAGGCTGGCAGGCAGACATGCAGGCAGGACAGACAAGGCAGTCGATGTGCTGGAAACAGGTCTTTCCTCTGAATGGCGACCTGCTTCCGAGCTGCTTCCGTTATATCCGCGGGGCTGACGCAATGCATCCTCCCCGCTTGCGCAATTAACGCCAAGCATCCATTAGGCTTCCGCTGTGCATCCGCTTCATCCGTTCAGCATCCGCTGTGCATCCACTGTATCCGTTCCACGTCCGCTTTGCTGAGGTCCCCCGGAAGCCTAGCGGACGCGCCATCCGCTCCCATCCGCTTCCATCCGCTGGGCTTCTGTTCCGCATCTGCTTTGCATCCGCCCTGCGTCCTCCCCACGTCCGTGTTATCCACTCCGGTTATGCAAATTTTTGCCCCTTTTGAGAGCGGATAACAATGGATGGAACATTTTGCTCGTCCGCTGTGTCCTTTTTGCATCCGTTGGGCAGTGTGACATGGGCTTAATGAACAAAGTATTTAATGAGAATATTTCATTCATTCAGATCTAGGATGTCTTATTTTTGTGTTCCCTTTATTTTTTTGACCAGTGTATAATATTTCCCAGTATTTCAATTTCATGATTCTTGCATGGGAAAAAATTCTACATTTTTTCCTTCAAATATTTCTTGTTTGTCTTTGTTCATGTCAATTTATGGCATGACAATTTATAGCATTATGAATTCATTGTACTACTGTTTATGAGCATTACAAGATCACTTATAACTAGAATTCGAAGAGACTTTGCAAATCCCATGGGAGTAGAGGAAATAGTCCTGCCCATAAAACTCGGGCACCTGAGTTATCATAGACCTGGAAAGAATGTAGTTCCCGTATTTAAGTATTCCCAGTACTTTTGAAGTGGCTTTTTCACACAAATACACCCAACAATATGAACCACAAGTACTTCAGGCAAAGCAAAAAGCATGTATTAAATGGGGGTCAAGTCTTTATGTAAGGTACAGAAAGAAACTTGATGTGTGTGATGCATCAGAAAGCAACAAATCAAACAACAAATGGCATAAAGTCTTTGTCTTGTTAGATTTGTGGAAAGACCCTCTTAAACTATGTTGCATCTCCTCTTTTCCTATCGGGGTTTTTTTCTGTAACAACTACTTTAATCAGGGACTTCAGAATATAACCTTATCCTTTTCTCAAAGGAAATGCCTTTAACTTATAGAAAAACTTGAAAGCAGTCATGAATGCCTTCTAAAATGCTAATACCTTTATTAAAACAAAGCCTAAAATTCTATTCAGTAATTTCTACTTACAATGATCCAGATCAATTTGGAATGACATTGAACTGATGATGTTGACAGTCCAGTTAAACAGAATAACAGAGTTGGAAGGAATCTTGGAGGTCTTCTAGTTCAATCCCCTGCTCAAGCAGGAGATTAGTTAGATGAGGGAATAGAAGAGGAATTCATCAAATTTTCAGATGACCCTAAGCTGACAAGAATAGCCAACACCCTAGAAGACAAGCTCCGGATCCCAAAAGATCTTGACAGATTTGAACAATGGGCCCTATCCTACAAAATCCTAAATGAAATTTAATGTGGAGAAAAGCAAGGTTTTACACTTCGGCAGGAAAAACCAAAGGTACAAGTACAGATTAGGTGAAACCTGGCTCAAAAACACTAACTATGAGAGGGACCTTGGAGTCCTACCATCACTTACTTATGAGCCAGCAGTGTGCAGCAGCCGCCAGAAAAGCTAATACAATCCTTGGTTGTATAAATAGTTGGCATAGAATCAAAATCAGATGAAGTATTAGTACTGCTTCATAAATCCTTAGTAAGACTACACCTGGAATACTGCATCCAGTTTTGGTCACATTAAAAAAAAAATTGTTGAGATTTCAAACAAGAGCAACAAATATTATTAAAGACTTGGAGACAAATATATATGAAGAACTGTTGCAGGAGTTGGATATGGGTAGTCTAGAGAAAAAAAGGACTAGGGGTGACATGATAGCAATATTCCAGTACTTGAGGGGCTGCCACAAAGAAGAGGGGATCTAATTATTTCCCAAAGCACCAGAAGGCAGAACAAGAAACAATGGATGGAAACTAATCAAGGAGAGAAGCAACCTGGAATTAAGGAGAAACTTCCTAATGGTGAGAACAATTAACAACCTGGACTAAGGAGAAACTTCCTAATAGGGAGAAACAACTTGCCTTCAGAAGTTGCAGGTGCTTCATCACTGGAGGTGTTCAAGAAAAAATTGGAAGCTACCTATCTGAAATAGTACAGGATCTCCTGCTTGAACAGGGGGTTGCATTAGAAAACTTCCAAGGTCTCTTCCAGCTTTATTCTGATTGGTTGATTGATATATTATTATGCAATATTATATGGCATAATCATATGGAATGTTATTAATGGTTATTTTACTATTATATATGGAACTTATTCCATATAGCAACAGTTCTCAAACAATTTGGTCTCATTCTTAAAAATGATTTCATACAGAAAATGTTTTGGTTTATGTGGGTTAAATCTATCAATATTTTTCTGTATTAGAAATTAAAACTGAGAAATGTTAAAATATTTATTTGATTTTTCAGACATTTTCAGAATTGCCAGACCTTACTTCCATGTCAGTCAAAACCCTTTTTAATGTTGAAATAAAATTATCTACTGTGTCAAATATTTCTACTTTTAGAATGAAAGAGTTGCATAATTTAAAAGGGTAGCACCTCTGGAAATTGTTAATAATTGTTGCAGGCTTGTTCTCTCTGTGTCTTTCTGTGTGTGTGTGTGTGTGTCTGTGTGTGTAATATACAAAATATATAAAATGTACAAATGTTATACACACACACACACACACATATAATGTAAAACATTTTGTACATAAAATATTGTATATGCCAGTTTTGATTTGAGTTAAATTAGTTGCTGGAATTATTCACAATTAGAGTCTAGTTTTGGTGTTATTACTGCATTCATTTTGTAAACAAATGTATTTATTTCAGATTACAATTCCTGGTAATGTTAGACTTAGATCTATTTGTTGGAGCAAAGACCAAGGTTATATAGCCTGTGGAGGTGAAGATGGTCTTCTGAAAGTTTTAAAGTTAGAAACAAAAACAGGTAAATGACATTTGCATCAATATAACTTTGTTGGCAAGTAGAGTATACAGTGACTTTTTTTCTTTTTTGCTGTGTTGTAACTTGTTCATCTTGTTCTCTCCATGCATTACTCACATTATTTGTTCTAGGATAATCCTACAATCTCTGTTATACTCTAATCTTCCAATATTTTGGAACAATTCTATAACTAACCTGAACAGTATGAAATGTATTTGAGACACATTTTGTTGAGACAGATTTTATTAAAATTCCATGTATATTTACACAACAGAGTTAGGTAACTTGCATTTTTCTATTCATACAGAGTACAGGTAGTCCCCATTTCAGGTCTGTTCTGTAACTATTTAACATTATGAATGTGGTCGGGGAAAAATGGAATTGTGACAGGTCATTATGACCATCGTAGCGCCCTACAGTCACATGATAAAAAGATTGAGCCAAACCGAATTTATGATCACACATACCCGCCACTCCTGCCACCTCCCCCAACAGATGATCATATTCACCTGCCTCCTTATGCTGGGCTCCCCATCCTGGCCATGCATTGGGGGGCTACCATAGCTCTGAGGCTAATGGCACCCTCACACAGCTTCTTTTACCCAGCAACAGGCATCCCCAAACCTACTCTGCCTAGCCAATCACCTGCTCACCCTCACAGACCATCTTCCACCTAGCAGTAGCCACTTACTTGCCTCTTTGCAAATCACATGGGACTTGCAATTTCCTGTTGACTTCCCCACTGATTTTGATCATGGGAAGACCAAAACTATGACACATTACTTCATAGCAAAAATTCCAGCCCCTATTGCATTGTTACTGAGGTCTACCTGTATGCAAAATTGGCATGATTATGGGAGGCCTGAATATGACATACTCAATATCAAAGATATGAATAAAGGATATATCTTTTCTAGGTTATAGAGTTGTTGAGGATTTTTCATTAAAGCTTAATAAGATCTTAATATAATTGATAACAAGGAATATGTTACATAGATCTCATTGTTGTGACCATTGTTTTTATCCTTTGATCAAAATACTGTTTTAAAAAAAAATACAAAGAGAATTTGGATTTGGGATTTCAATTTCTTTTTAATGAGCAAAAGAGGAATTTCAGTTCCTTTGGAGTTCCTGCTTGCTGCTCATCAGTTTCTGCAAGACATATAAAAGTTAAATATTATGATTGATTGAAAGGGGGCACCAATTAAGGAAAAAGTAAGCTAGTAAGAATTATAAATGCTAGTTTATTTAGGATTTATGTCTTACAATTTTTGTTTTTAGATGAAGCCAAATTAAAAGGACTTGCTGCACCTAGCAATCTCTCAATGAATCAGACACTTGAGGGCCACACAGGTAAGAGTTACTACTGTTCAGTAAAATCAAATTGCTTTTTCACTAATTTGTTCAGAAAATGATGCAATTTCAGTGATGAACTTTCAATTTTTGCTAGATAAATTGCAGTGAATTTCTTGGGATATAATTTTGAATTGACATGCTTAGAAATAAAACTGGCAGCCAGTACAGCTCACAAAAGCAAAGGTGTAACATGGCATTCTAGAGGCTTCAAAGACTGCTGGTGCTGCCACACTTTGTATTAATTGAAACTTTGAATACATTTGAAGGGTAGCCCGACAAGTAAGCCCAGACAAGATGAACTAGGTCTTGAAAGACCAAGCATAGGGAGTTTTGATCCAGGAAAGGCGAAGACTGGTGCACAAACCAAACCTTTGCAAAGGCTCTCCTAGCCACAACTGCCACCTGTTCATCAAGCAGGAGTCGCGAGTCCAGGAGAATTCCTAAGTTGCAAAGTGGGTCTGAATGGGTCTTTATGTATGATGCTTATTTTTAATAGAAAGCACATTACTTTTTTCCCAAAAAGACTTCTTGTTACTAGTGTAATTCAACAGTTTCGCTGTACAATTTTATAGGTGCTGTGCAAGTAGTGACTTGGAATGAACAGTATCAAAAGCTAACTAGTAGTGATGAGCATGGACTTATTATAGTATGGATGCTGTATAAAGGTAGGTGACTTGCTAGAGAATAGCTATTACTTATTTCTGGAATTTCAATTCGTAGTTGGCTCAGAGATTTCTACAGAATAGCTTTGGCTCTTTAGTTGTAGGCTGAAAGATTCTAAAAAGAATTATTTGTTCCCCCAAAAATTAATATGGCAATTTATTCTAAGAGATTTATTTTCATATTATTATCATGTTGACCTTCTTACCAACTAAATATATTGGTCTGGCCCCATGGTTTGTTGATACTAGAATATTAGCGAAGCTTCTTCAGTTTCCCAGCCTCTGTATATTAGGAGCAAAGTATGAAAAACCACAGACACCCAGATGAAATCTAGAGTTGCATGAGCTTTTTAAGAAAACCTGAAACACATAAACAAAAATACATTATTACATATACATCAAAACTTCCTTTTGCTTGGGAAGAGGAATAGAAGAACAGTTTTTAAGACCTCCTTCCTTGCCACCTCCACCTCCAATTCTCAGTGTTGGAATATTCTTCAGAGCAACTTCATGGCAGTGACACAATAATCATGAATCAATGTCCAGCTCAATAGAAATTACTGAGTTTGCAAATAATTCCTTTTGGATAATTTTCAATAAGAACAGTTCAGATGAAAAATAAAGTGTGGTAGATATGGATGATTTATTTTCCTCTTTGGCTTTAGGTGCTTGGTATGAAGAGATGATCAACAATAGAAATAAATCAGTGGTTAGAAGCATGAGATGGAATGCTGATGGGCAGAAAATTTGCATCATATATGAAGATGGTGCTGTAATTGTTGGTTCTGTAGATGGTAAAGTACTACTTATGCTAATAGAATATACAGTTTTTAAAAAGTTTAATAACTTGTATAGTGTAGTTCCCTCCAGAAATCATTCCCTTGCATAATTGCCCTGTTAGCTCCAGAGATGAAGAAACTTCTTGGATGAGAAGTGAAATGTCTTTTAAAAAAAACCCAGCACGTCCTTTTACCTCTTGAAAAAACACCTTTGGGACAACCATGACCTGGATGACTGAGAATCACCATAGACATTCAGCTGAATGCATTTAAGATCTTCCCAATAGCTGTAATTTTCAGATTATGTAGGATTTGAAAACTTATTTCAACAACTCTGCAGTTTTCTATCAGGTCTTTCTGTTTAATATACAAAGCTGAGAGAGGGAGTCCCTCAAAGTGTAGGGGACACGAATGTTCATACGTCCTTGAGCAGAAGAGGTTAAACCATGTATTCCCACATACCCCTTCAAACACTTCCATTCCAAGAAACGTTACCATTTTAGAGTGTGATTGTTCTCCAAAAAGAATATGCCACTATTATTCAATAACTTAGACTCACTGGGCAATATCTGACCATGGAGAAGGATTTTTCCATATATTTTATTTTATCATTTGTTTCCATATTAAAGGAAACATTTGAAATTAAATCACATTTAAGTTTTGCTTTCCCAATACATGAATATCATTTCTAAATAACCCAATTAGCTTTATTAAAATATAGACAGGAATATATTTATGTTAATATATAATTATGAGGATGTACCATATCAGGAGAAAAATAAAGCCAAAATAATATGATTTTATTACAATTCCATTTCAGTTGTTGACACACATTCTTAAAGTAGTTAGTGTCCTAATTCAATTAATCTCCAGTTTAATCACTGAAAGGAACAGAGTTGTGTTCTGAGAATGGAACCTTCCTGTCTTCCATGATCCCTTATGTTTTTTTTTATACAACACTGAGTGAGATGATCTTCTGGTATGCAACAACACAGCACAAAAAAGAAAGCTGAAGAATAGTTTTATCAACAGCAAGCAAGAATCACAGTTTTGGATCCAAGTTTATATATTCAAGAATGTATATCAGTAATTTTGAAATGGTAGAGCTTAGAGTGAGGCATTGAGAAAAGAGAAATAAAGCTTTCATTCCTGTTTAAAAGATAAAATTCTTTGTAAATTTCCCTTTTTTAATATTTTTAGTTTTGAACATTTTGTTCTAGTTGTGAGATGCATTGAACTTATTTTCCTTTAAAAGGGAATCGTATCTGGGGAAAGGATTTAAAAGTACAGCTCCATCATGTTGCATGGTCTCCAGATGGTAGAACTCTGCTTTTTGGAATGGCCAATGGAGAAATACACATTTATGACAAAAATGGGACTTTTATGGTAAGTTAAGAGATATATTCTACTAAGTAGTCACCTTTTAGAAACATGAGTATCCAGTTGTCAGAAAGGTTTTTCAAAGCATTCCATCCTAACCTACAGTGGAAGAATATAAAATCATGGTTTTTAATTCTGCAATTGCAGAGTTTAAAAAGAGTTTTTCAAACATCACAGGGATTTAAAGTAGTATATTATACTATTTAATATAGCACAATATAGGGCTGATAATTAGCCTATTTGTAAAGTTGATTTAAGGGATATCTTGATTTGTGAACTGTAGCTATTTCTTACAATACATATTTTTGTATGTATGTATGTGTGTGTGTGTGTATATATGTATATGTATGTATATATGTATATATACACTGCTTGAGAAAATAAAGGGAACACAAAAATAAGACATCCTAGATCTGAATGAATGAAATATTCTTATTAAATACTTTGTTCATTACATCATGAATGCAGTGACGACAAAATCACACAAAAATTATCAATGGAAATCAAATTTAGCAACCCATGGAGCTCTGGATTTGGAGTTACACTTAAAATTAAAGTGGAAAAAAACACTACAGGCTGTTCGAACTTTGATGTAATGTCCTTAAAACAAGTCAAAATGAGGCTCAGTAGTATGTGTGGTCTCCACGTGTCTATATGACCTCCCTACAACACCTGGGCATGCTCCTAATGAGGTGGCAGATGGTCTCCTGAGGGATCTCCTCCCACACCTGGACTAAAGAATCCCCCAACTCCTGGACAGTCTGTGGTGCAACGTGGCATTGGTGAATGGAGCGAGACATGATGTCATAGATGTGCTCAATTGGATTCAGGTCTGGGGAACGGGCAGGCCAGTCTATAGCAGCAATGCCTTCGTCTTGCAGGAACTGCTGACACACTGCAGCCACATGAGGTCTATTGTCATGCATTAGGAGGAACCCAGGGCCAACTGCACCAGCATATGGTCTCACAAGGGGTCTGAGAATCTCATCTCGGTACCTAATGATATATTTATATATATATGTGTGTGTGTGTGTGTGTGTGTGTATTCATTTTTTTAAAAAATTGTGATTTATATGTTAGTAATAAGCTGATTGAATTGTTATATGGTTCACACACACACACACACACACACACACACACACACTGCTCAAAAAAAATAAAGGGAACACTTAAACAACACAATGTAACTCCAAGTCAATCACACTTCTATGAAATCAAACTGTCCACTTAGGTAGCAACACTGATTGACAATCAATTTCACATGCTGTTGTGCAAATGGAATAGACAACAGGTAGAAAGCAGAGGCAGTTAGCAAGACATCCTCAATAAAGGAGGGGTTCTGCAGGTGGTGACCACAGACCACTTCTCAGTTCCTATGCTTTCTAGTTGATGGTTTGGTCATTTTGAATGCTGGCGGTGCTTTCACTCTAGTGGAAGCATGAGACGGAGTCTACAAACCACACAAGTGGCTCAGGTAGTGCAGCTCATCCAGGATGACACATCAATGCGAGCTGTGACAAGAAGGTTTGCTGTGTCTGTCAGCGTAGTGTCCAGAGCATAGAGGCACTACCAGGAGACAGGCCTGTGCATCAGGAGACATGGAGGAGGCCATAGGAGGCAACAACCCAGCATCAGGACCTCTACCTCCACCTTTGTGCAAGGTGGGAAAGAAGGAGCACTGCCAGAGCCCTGCAAAATGACCTCCAGCGGGCCACAAATGTGCATGTGGCTGCTCAAACAGTTAGAAACAGAGTCCATGAGAGTGGTATGAGGGCCCGACGTCCACAGGTGGGGGTTGTGCTTATAGCCCAACACCGTGCAGGACGTTTGGCATTTGCCAGAGAACACCAAATTGGCAAATTTGCCACTGGCTCCCTGTGCTCTTCACAGATGAAAGCAGGTTCACAGTGAGCACATGTGACAGACATGACAGGGTCTGGAGACGCCATGGAGAATGTTCTGCTGCCTGCAATATCCTACAGCATGACCGGTTTGGCAGTGGGTCAATAATGGTGTTGGGTGGCATTTCTTTAGGGGGCCGCACAGCCCTCCATGTGCTCGCCAGAGGTAGCCTGACTGCCAATAGGTACCGAGATGAGATCCTCAGACCCC
This sequence comes from Laticauda colubrina, assembly GCA_015471245.1. Taxonomy (NCBI): domain Eukaryota; kingdom Metazoa; phylum Chordata; class Lepidosauria; order Squamata; family Elapidae; genus Laticauda; species Laticauda colubrina. The sequence goes on from BLBF01000007.1 coordinate 6,915,952, forward strand.
TTGTGAGATCATATGCTGGTGCGGTTGGCCCTGGGTTCCTCCTCATGCAAGACAATGCTAGACCTCATGTGGCTGGAGTGTGTCAACAGTTCCTGCAAGATGAAGGCATTGATGCTATGGACTGGCCCGCCCGTTCCCCAGACTTGAATCCAATTGACCACATCTGGGACATCATGTCTCGCTCCATCCACCAACGCCACATTGCAGCACAGACTATCCAGGAGTGGGGGATGCTTTAGTCCAGGTGTGGGAGGAGATCCCTCAGAGACCATCCACCACCTCATCAGGAGCATGTCCAGACATTGTAAGGAGATCATACAAGCACATGGAGGCCACACCCACTACTGAGCCTCATTTTGACTTGTTTTAAGGATATTACATCAAAGTTGGATCAGCCTGTAGTGTTTTTTTCCACTTTAATTTTGAGTGTAACTCCAAATCCAGAGCTCCATGAGTTGGTAAATTTGATTTCCATTGATAATTTTTGTGTGATTTTGTTGTCAGCGCATTCAACTATGTAAGGAACAAAGTATTTAATAAGAATATTTCATTCATTCAGATCTAAGATGTCTTATTTTTGTGTTCCTTTTATTTTTTTGAGCAGTGTGTATGGATGGATGGATGGATGGATGGATGGATGGATGGATGGATGGGTATAGGCGAAAACAATACAGAAGCCTGATGATGGCAGATGAGATTCTGCCGAAACATTGCTACAACTTTAAAAGCACAACTATAATGACGTGGGAAAACACCCGAACAAAGCTGAATATATGTATATGTGTATATTTATGTATGTATATTGAATTATTATAGATGAAAATGAAAATGAACTGTTTGGTGAACATAACTGGAGCATTCAGCATTGCAGGAATCCATTGGTACCCAGGAACTGAAGGCTATGTAGAACCCGATTGTCCTTGTCTTGCCATTTGTTTTGACAATGGAAGATGCCAAATAATGAGACATGAGAATGATCAAAGTAAGTATATCTTGTGGTAAGAGTTCTGAAGAAGTACCATAAATTCAGCTGTCTAAAGAGGGCTGAGAAAATATCTAAAGATCCTTCCCATTCTCGACATAAACTGTTTTTAACTTCTCCCCTCAGGATGCTGCTATAGGCCAATGCATTCCAAAACAACTTGCACAAAAATATTTTCCTCCCATGCCATCATTCTGCTAAACATCTAACTCATAGAGCACTGTCTTATGCCTAAAGAAATGTACCCATGTAGTAAGGCTGCATTGCTATTATCCTGTATTGCTATTAAAAAGCCATGGTAGACAGTGATTAGAATGCAGTATTGCAGACTAATTCTGCTGGCTGCTGGCAGCTAGCAGTTTGGCAATTCGATTCTCACCGGCTCAAGGTTAACTCAGCCGTCCATCCTTCCGAGGTCAGTAAAATGAGGACTCAGATTGTTGGGGGTGACTTTGTAAACCACTTAGGGTTGAAAAGCACTGTGAAGCAGTATGTAAGTCTAAATGCTACTGCTATTGCTATGCTCATTTTCTCATCTTTCTCATTTTCTCATTTTCCTACTATCTTTTCCTATTGGTATTTTATGATTTATCCCTTGCTTGTTTCTTATATTTTATGATTATGTCTTATAATTTATGATTTATGACTTATCATTTTGCTGTTTGTATATGCACTGAAAGATTGTGCCCTGGAGACAAATTCCTTGTATGTCCAATCACACTTGGCTATAAAGAATATTCCATTACATTTCCATATTCCATTCATGGGTAAATATTGTAGTAAGAATTATCTTTCCATTAATATATCATGTTTCTCCAAAAATAAGACCATGTCTTACAATTTTTTTGCCAAAAAAAAAAAAAAGCACCAGATCTTATTTTCTGGGGATGTCATCCACTGACTAATCTCACTTGTGCATGTTGCCCCCAGCCTCCTTTTTGCTGTCAGAGGATTTCAGGAACTTCTTCTGTGGCCAGCAAGGCTTTCCTGAAGCTAATAACAGATTTCCAGAGTCAATCTGGAGCTTTGTTATCAGCTACAGAGGCCTTCAGGAAAACCTTGCCAGCCTTGCTGGCTGCAGAATAAATGGGCTGGCAAGGCAGGTATTGGGGTGTGTGAAGCCTGGCTACCACTGTCCAAAGGTAAGTAATAGGGCAGCTCCACCCTGCATCCCCACCCTAGCTTAATTTTTACCCATGCACTCTGGAGTGGGTGGGATCTTAATCAGGACTTATTTTGGAGGTAGGACTTATATTGGGCTCACGTGTAAAAATCAAGCTAGGACTTACTTTCAGGGTAGATTGTATTTTTGGGGAAGCAGGATATTTGTATATGCACTTTTTATCAGTAACTGTTTGTTTATTTAAAACAACAACCAGATCCTGTCTTAATTGATGCGGCTCTGAGTGTTGTGAGCATCCAGTGGAACCACTGTGGCAACGTGCTGGCTATTGCAGGCATCCAGAAGATACCTGTGCAAGATAAAGATATAAATGTTGTGCAGTTTTATTCTCCATTTGGTGAGGTAAAAAATATGGATTTAATGGATTTTCCGATTTCTATATTTAGTGTAAAATAAAAGAACCAAATATTGATAGTGAAAAATCAAAACGTTCAAACTGAGAAGTGATGGAAACAGTAAAGGCAGAGAAACATTCCTGAAACTGAACTTGCCACATTACTAGTTTTCCTCTGTAACGTATGGGGGCTGTGGAATAACCAGTCCAAACGTTTTGCAGACTGCCTTTTGTAACCTGTATACACATAAATATGAATGGGGAAAAATCCTTTTAATATGCAAGTGATAAATGATGTTCAACAAGTTTGGCAGAAAAACAAGCAGCATTGTAAGGTGGAGCTGGAGGCTATTCTGAATCTTTGTGCCAGTTTATATAACATACATATTCTTATAGGTAGAATGAATGAATGAATGCACAGAAAGAATTTGATTTATAATTCAGCTATAGTGATTGTGAAGATAATTATGAATAACTTGTATCTTCTAACATTAGCATTTCTAATGTTTTGTTTAAAATAGTTACTGATGTTTTTACTATGGTGTGCTTATCTATTTCCAATGTATATGTGATTTGCTCAATCATTTTTATGTGATTGAGGTGATATTTTTGTCATAGGTTTCTTTGCATCCTTTCAAACTTGTTAAGATCTGGGTTTTTTACAGCCAAAGGTTCTGTAATTAGTATTCAAAAAAGTAAGATCACATTGTCAACCTTCAAGTAATTTATTCACATAAATATGTAACATTATCAGAAGATATATTTTTTTAAAAATTTAAGGATCAAGAAAAATAGAATAAAAAAAAATTCTCAATATTTTTTTAGCTCATATAGCCTCTTTCAGTAACATTCAAGAAATTATTCAATATGCTGCTTATGTATTTCTATTTCAAAATACTTCTAATAGTATGCAGCTAATTTAGATTGATGTCATTTCAGCATTTGCGTACATTAAAGATTCCAGGGAAACAAGTATCAGCTTTATCTTGGGAAGGAGGCGGTTTAAAAATAGCATTAGCTGTTGATCAGTGTATTTATTTTGCAAATATTCGGCCAGACTATAAGGTAAGGAACATATTAAAATATTATCAGGTCCTGAACAGGTTTTATTTGAGCATCTGCTTACTAATGTATTGCTTAATATGTTTTTGGAGGGTTTTTAGTATATATTATAATTCACTATTTATATTATGTTTATTGTTATAAATTCTATTCCAATTATTGGAATTGTAATCCAAAACATCAAGGGTTTTTTTTTTGGGGGGGGATGTTTCCTTAAAGACCCTATGCCATTCTCATAAATAATAATTATCTGAAGATTCAACATTTTAAATGGGATTAATTATCTGTGTCAGACTGTCCTCAGACTACTCCCTAGGAAAGAACAACCCTTGATTCCATAGGTGTTAGAGAAAAGGTACTTTTACTAGAGATGCTGAGTGCAGCATGAGCGAGGCAAGCACTGAAGAACCGCACAAAAATCATATACTGAAAGCAATCTCCAATGTCTAAAACCCTCCCCCCTGGGAAAATAGTCCAAATGCTGTTCTGATGTTTTGGGAACCTGATGCCTCAGGCACTGCTGTAAATTCCTTTCCCATGGCTGGCATCCTTAAAGGCAGGAAGATGGCTCAGTTTAGCACATCTGGTTCCTGCCAGTGTACACTCCCAAATTTCCCATAGCATTCTTCCAGCGCTCTTCCCTCCCAAATGCCCCCTCCACCCGGGTTATAGAAGTTGCCAGTAAGCTTCAAAGAAAGCAAAGATAGGCAGCTGATATTCGATATGAGAAAGATATTAATCAATGTTGACTTTATAAATACATTTCTACATGCTGTAGTACAATGTTATTCAAAAATATGAGTATTATTGTTTTTATTAACAGTGGGGTTATTGCACTAACACAGTAGTATATGCATATACCCGACCTGACCGTCCAGAATATTGTGTTGTCTTCTGGGATATAAAAAACAATGAAAAGTATTTGAAATTTGTTAAGAGTTTAATCTCCATAACAACCTGTGGAGACTTCTGCATTCTGGCAACTAAAGCTGATGAAAATCAACTACAGGTATTATTGCTTATTTTATAAACTTACCTGAAAGTCAAATTGTTATTCTTTCTTGATCTATAATTGAGTACTTATCATGAAATTCTAAATTATTTCTAGTACTATGGAACATATGAATTGGAAAGGATATTATGGGTTACCTCTGCTCAGTATAGAAATCCCCTAAACCATCTGTTAAGTGCCCATCCTGGCCCAATTTCTCCAGCAAAGAATGTACCACACTTCTAAGGCAAACCGTTATAACAGCACTTATCCTTGTGAAATTCCTACTAGTGTTCAGCCTGTATTATCTTTGATTTCAATAAAGTACAACAAAGTATGTGACAGCATTTTAGAAATTTGTAAATTTTTACCAAATACAGCAGATTTACTTCAGAAATCCAAATGATTCAGGCAAGAATGTTCTGCTGTACTCATCTGTAACTGCTACTACTTTATCTTCTGGAAAAAAACAATTATTTCTATTATTATTTATATCTCTTGTATAATGCTTACAAAGGAGGAGGATGAAACAGAATGCGCTGGTGGAATGGTAAAGCAATTGTTTTAAATGTTGCCTTAACTGATAGAGTGGTTGTTATATGATAATATATCTATCAAAATAACAGTTTCTTAGGATGCAATTAGTACAGATTATATCTCAGTTTGTTATAATTTCTGGAATTACTTTTTTTTTATTTACAGAATTTGCTAGATAAGAAAAATTACTGTACTACATTGGATGAAATGGATTGAAATGATGCCTAGTCCTCTTCATGTATATATTCGCATAACTGTCTATAGTTCTCTATAAAAAATGACTTATTTTATGTTTATTTTATTGTAATTCTTCAGAAATGGTATTCTAGACTGGTTCATGATAGACATTCAAAATAAAATCTAGTAAAATAAACAAACAAAATACAAAGTAATATAAAAATCAGAAAGACATGGTTTTTAGACCATGAATTCTACTCTCGCTTTAGCTGTGAAAGCCAGCTGGGTGACGGTGAGCCAATCACTCTCTTTCAGTGCAACCATGCTCACAGTATTGTTGTGGGGTAAATAGGAGGAGGACAGTGTGTTAGATAGGTTCTCTGCGTTGAGTTATTTATAAAAATAATAAAGGCGGGATACAAATAAATAAGAATGGAATCATTTTGCCTAGTGGCAAAAAGATACAGAATAGAAAATATATGTGCTCAATTTGTTTATTACCCTCCTTATTTCTGGTAAACACAATAAAGTTTGAAGGAAAAGGTTGAAGTACCTCCACTTATGATATTCATAACTATGTCACATGACTCTTGGGATAAAAAGGGAGAGGTAACTGAGGAGAGGTTTATGTGAAGAGAAGAATGGGGAAAGATGAAGAAGAGTTGACATTGGTAAGACCTGAGGAACATTACCAACAGCTGCTGCAAAACTTACAAGGACCTAAACAGGAAGCTGCTGGATCAAGAGCCATGTTAAGTAGCAGCCATGTTTGAAGCTCACCCTGGGAGTTCATGCTGATGCTTAGAGCTTAGCTTGGAGGTCAGCAATAATACTCTGTAGCTGGAAAGAAAGAGACTGATAACTCTCTTTATATAATACTGGTACTTCTATTTATGAAAAGGAGCTGAAAAGCCTTTAATATAACACCAATAAAGTATAGGCATTGCTTTCTTTTTTCTCCCAATGAATTAAAAATATAATTTTAAATAATAAATTGTTCACTTTGTTCTTTATGTAATCCATGCTGAATCTTGGCATGTGTTGGATTTCTCTTGTGATAATTGCATGTGTTTTTATTTTGTCTAGTATGTACTTGTGCTTTGTAATTCCATTGGCACACCTTTGGATCCAAAATATATAGATATTGGTAAGCAAATATTTAAAGTATATCTCTATATGTTTGCATGAACATTATTCTCAGTCTGCTGTCCTCATTAACACTAGTTATTTGGTAGACATTTTGTTGCAAATTACAAGTCGTTTTACTGAGGCTTTTCTGATTTCTCCATTGTTTAAAAATATATTTTCTTAGACCCAGTTTCAAAATGGAAACAGCATATGATATTCAGTATAGAATAAGCTAGATCAAATTATAATAAAGATGGACAATATTACATTCTTTCTGTCAATGTAGGTCTGTGGCTGAGAGACATCCTCTTATATAACTAATGTAATTTACATCACTAATCTTGTGAATTGCTAGATAAGGTGAAATGACAAATTATTCTTTCAAACTGCAACTTTAACTCGGTCTTTAGACTACAAAATATTTACGTTTTTAAAAAGAATTTATGCTGCTTAATATGTTTAATTAAGTGCAATTTTGCAAAAAGCTATTCAATGTTCACATCTGATACTAGATGAATTTGCATTAAAGTATTGATGGGCCTGTTCTAATATTTATTTTATTTATTATTATATATTTATGCTGCCCATCTCCTTTGTAGGGTGATTCTTTAACTTGTATTTTTTGTTTGAATTTTATAATAGCCCCACTGTTTGTTACAATGACCAAAACCCAGGTCATAGCAGCTTCAAAAGAAGCATTTTATATTTGGCAATACCGTGTAGACAAGAAGCTCACAGCAATGGAAATTAATCAGGTAGCACGGACCAGAAAAGAAGGCAAGGAAAGGTTTGTCCATTGTTTTTTTTTAAACCTCTTTTCCTTGTGCTGTATATCTTGCCACTTATGGTGATTTTATGACATTTGATTAATAATCTTAGCAGGAGAAAAAATACTTTCTAGGAGAAGGATGTATAAAATCACATCACATTGATGCCAAGAACTTACATGACTGTGTCCCATGTAGTCACCAAAAGATCAAAAAGAATTTATCTAAAAAGAATTTAAATGGCTGTTTTATGAATAATTGTAAATACAATTGAAATAATTTGTTACTTGTAAATAGATCTGATTTGTAAAATGAATGTATGCTGATGTCAGGAGTCACAATTGAAATTTAGAACTCTTATTTGAATAAGTTCTCCCAAATTGTTGTATATTTTCTCAGTGTAAACTTCAGTGCAATATTTGCTTGGTTTTTTTCAGGATTTACCATGTGGATGATAGTCCTTCTGGAGCAGGTGATGGAGCTCTTGACTATGCTAAGGTCCTACAAGTAAGTTCCCCTTTTAAACAGTAGCTCAATTTCAGGTGCCAAGTTTGTTGATGGGTTACTATTTCCATCTTAAAGATGAAGTCATCTTTTTTATTTAAAGAGACCTGTTTTTGTAGCTCAATTTCTTAATGTTAGTTCACCTATCCTAGTGGTTTTCTTTGCATCTTGTTCTAGAGAAATAAGTTAAATAACACTGTTATTATTTTCAGGGAACAAGGGATACTATTTGTGCAATAACTGCCTCGGATAAGACACTGATTATTGTAAGTAATAGAGAAGTAATTTTGCTTTATTTCACAATATTTGTTCTTTGCTTTTCAAATATAACTTCTTAAAGAAGTTGAGAAGAGTAAAATTAGTTTAAAAGTAAATAGTGTATCTGGTCATGATGGATTTAAATTTATATATTCACTATTAGCAAACAGAATTGTACTAGGAATAGAGAAAAATTATAAAAGGTAATCTGCAACAACATACACAGAGTATAATGCATCCGGCCCGCAGGCCGCCAGTTTGACACCCCGTTCTAATTTATTTATTTGAAAGTTGAAGGCCAAGTGTTTCAGCCTAACCCCAGCAAAGATTACATCTTACATAAAAGCACAATGCAACCATATACATGAAGAATTTTACACATTAAATATTTTCTGGATGATAATTACAATAACAGTTAAAAAATGCAGAATTAGAATTATTAGATAAATTGACAGACAAACCTTAGGAGTGAAACACAGTGACCCATTACAGGGAGAAAATCTGCACAAATATTTTGCATTTTGTCGTTTAAGAATCTGGCTTATACCAAATGTAATAACAATATTTTCTTAATTATGACTAAAAAAGGCTCTATAATCATGTGTTTTGAAGAGAGGAATGGTAGATGCGCAGGCAAAAGATCTCCCATGTCAGTTTGTTAGGCTAACATATACACGTGGGAATGCACCAATTATTAATTTAGTCAATTATTAATTTAATCAGAATATTAACACAGAAGCATTTCCAAACTGCAGCAAAAGTTTATTAAATGACATAATACACTACTTGCCTTACTAAGTGCCTCTAATGAGGAACCATTTTGCTTCATAGCGCCTCACAATTTATTTTTGCCCAGGGAAGAGAATCTGGCACCATTCAGAGTTACAGGCTGCCCAATGTTGGTTTAATTCGAAAATATAACCTAAACTGTCGGCCCTACCAAATGTCTTTGAATTGCAAGTCTAGGTAAGAAAAGAAAAGTTTATTTATTAAGGTGATTCTCAATTTTTTAATTAAAGTGCATATAAATTAGTTAAATGGGTCATGAAGAATTATAGTTAATGTACTATATTGAAAACAAGATTTTAAAATGGGTAAAGAACAATTATGATGGGAATGTTAAATTGTGTTAAAACAAATATTCCTATTCTCTAAATTTGTATTACAGAGCAAACTTCAATTTAAAATTCTTTTTGTTTTTGGTGAAGAAACATCCAGAAAAAATGTTTGTTTTTAATTTAATGCTGAAATATTAATCAAAAGTATTTTTCCCCTCTTCCTTTGTTATGTTTGTAGTCGTCTAGCTATCATAGACATGTTAGGATTGCTGACTTTCTTTGACTTGGATGCACGAGTAACAGATGGTTCAGGATGTCAAGGAGTCGGTGAACAACTCAAACTGGAACGCAGAGATGTCTGGGATATGAAATGGGCCAAAGATAATCCAGATTTGTTTGCCATGATGGAGAAAACGAGGATGTATGTGTTTAGAAACCTGGATCCTGAGGTAGAATAACTAATAATAATGAAAAAATATTAATTTCATTATGATCATTATCATCACCGCCTTTCAGAAAGAAAACAAGTGAAAGTCATTTAAGTGGGCTAAAAGTTCCATGAATGATCAAGCAGTTGTTCCTCTTTTGATTTTTGCCATTTGCCCCTCCATCTGACCATTTATAAAGTGATAAATGAATTAAATATTCATTTCTTACCATGTGGTAAGAAATAATTAACTTGTCTTCACAACTTTTGGCTATCTCAATTGAATATCTTCTGATTTGCTGAATTATATTTTGAAGTCATCTTTGAGTACCCTTTGAAACAGTTGCAGTCATATCTGTTTCAATTGATACTTTTTATTCTGATAGTTTCCCCCTTATTCACTGATTTAAAAGTTTCAAATATTTGGGGAGGGAGATATGGTGTTCAACCCCTTGAGCATTCTAATTGCAGGTGTAGAAACTATAATAACATGGGTAAAATTCTTTTAAGCAGGATTCACTTTGTGTAGCATTTCCAAAATGCATTTAAGTTTTCCTTTTACCATTAATAATCTTTACATATTCCAAGGAACCAATTCAAACTTCTGGATATATTTGCAACTTTGAAGATTTAGAAATCAAATCTGTCTTATTGGATGAAATATTAAAGGTAAGTAAAAAAATTATGTTAATTGAAGAAAATGCCACATGCAAAAAAAAAAATAGCTTGATTGGAAATGAGTAAGATATTTTTTTCTATTTAAATAGAATCCTGAACACCCTAATAAGGACTGCATAATACATTTTGATATTAGATCATTACGAGATGCTCAGGCAATTGTTAAAGAAGCAGGGATTGCAGAATCTTCCCAGTTCATTGAAGAAAATTCACATCCAAGACTTTGGTAAAAATCTATTTCCATTTATATGTATTGTCAGTATAATGATTCAGAATGGTAGTTTGTAGTAGTTCCTATTACATTCCTAGAATAAACATTATTGACAGAATAATTTCATATTGTACGTAGTTCATATTGTACATAGAGAAATTATGGAAAAAATTTCAGGGCTATTTATTCCTCCTCAACCATGGATCGTTATTCTATTATGACCGTCCATTATTATGGTCAGGCAGAGTTTTTTCCCCAGTAATGTAAATTATCCTACTTCAAAAGAAACAAAAGAAAGGGTACAACGTGCAGAGGTGAAAATTGGGACTAGAAAATTTCTGAGATTTCTGACAATTTTGATTTTGAAGGATAAATTCAATAGGACTATATATGCTTCAAAAATAAGTTTGGAAGAATTATACACACAACACTTTTAGCTACTTATTACGGCATGCCACTCTTTTCAAATTTGACAGTAAGCTCTCATATCACAAGAGGTAGACTTCAACCAAAAAGTTTGAAATCGTGAAGCTTCTTGTGGAATTTTGTGATAGCCACTGTTAAGCAAGATGGTAGAAAAGTACAATCACTTTGCCTGTCAACAACACACCAGGCTATCCGAATTACTGAACGCCCTCATCATTAAGGGAAGCACCTTCCTGCCAGCTTCCCATAATCAAGTCAGTGGGAAAGCTGGCAGCAAGTTGCAAACCCCACATGCTGCTGGGTGAGGAAGGGAGCAAGAGGATATATGAGAAGGTCTGAGAGGTTGCATGGGGGTATGATGCAGGGGTGTGAGGGTACAGCATGGGTTGGGGAGGGTCAGGATGTTTGTGCAAAGGCCTCAGTACCACTTCAATTTTCAGCCCAAGAATCAAGAGGCTTCTGAAGCCTCTCCATAACAAAAAACTCCCTTTTTACAGTTCAGAATATAGTCAAGGTGACTGGAGGGAGCTGAACGTTTACTAGCCAGATGCCCTTCCTGATGCCTATGTGGATTTGTAACAGATATTTTTTTCTTGTGCTCTAGAAGAAAAACATCCTCCACTAGCTAGGATTGAATTCAGTCTTCTGATTGGGAGGCTCAGAATCTTCATCAGTAGGCCACCATGCCAGTCACTTCTGAAGCCTCTCCATCTGGCTGTAATGTAATGCCTGATGCCAAAATCCACTTGGATTTCAGCACAGAGCTTTTTCAGCTAGTGCTTAAAGACAGGAGAGATCCTTTTAGAAAGTGACAATCATTTGTGATCTTCCCTGTCAGCTTTCCTATTGACTTCCTGGGGAAGCCAGCAGAGAAGATGATCACTTGAACACAGGGCATTTACCAACTGGTTGTAAGTGTGAATGCATTGCCAAGTGCTCAGATCTTGATCACATGATGGTGGGGCATTGTAATGGCCATAAGTTGGGGACTGGTTCATAAATCTTTTTGTTCAGTTCCATCATAACTTTGAACAGTCGCTGAACAAAAGTTCATAAATCAAAGACTATCTGTATTCCAAATAAAGATGATGTCTATGTAGATATAAAATATGTGTACTTTATACAGGCGTCTATTGGCTGAAACAGCTCTCCAGAAACTTGATCTTCACACTGCTGAGCAAGCTTTCGTACGCTATAAAAATTACCAGGGTATTAAGTTTGTAAAACGCCTTCACAATCTCCAGAGTGAAGCACTTCGGCAAGCTGAAGTGGCAGTTTATTTTGGAAAATTTGAAGAAGCCGAAAGAATGTATTTGGACATGGATAGAAGGTAATTACTGTAGATAAATTTAATTATCCCAAGTATATAATAGCATTTGATGGAGGGAAGACATGTTTTTAAACTGATTAATTTTAAAGTGTGAGTGCATACATAAATTACATTTCCCAAACTGAATTCCTTAGAAGGACTAACAAGAACATGAAATATGAAGAAGGATTACAGAAAGGTCAAAATAGTTAATTTAAATATGCATCATTCAAATGTTTTGTTTGACATAAAGTTGTTTCAAAGATGCCCAGAGATCTCTGAATAACAAAAGCAGCTTCGTGTTGTTTCTCCCTTCAGGCTCTGCTCCTTTTGTACATGTGTGTGACATTTTGACTGATGTACAGAACAAGTGGAGTTGTGGTACAACAACACAAACACCGCTTTTGTCATTTGCCCACCCAATTGATTATCATCTTTATTACTTAAAGCTGAATATTTTGTACAGCTGTGACATAGTTTTACAAAATACAGAGCATTTCTAACCATAATCCAATAATTTCTAAAGCTGGTCTTTGTAAAATAGGCAACTGTTATTGCAAATGATGCCAAAGCCAAGAAGATGAGATCTTGATTGTCCACTGAGATGAGACTTGAAACAATACTCTCTCCATTTGCTACCCTTTTTTCTCCATTCAGTCATGTCTGATTCTGGGAAACTACCTAGACAAGTTGGTGAAGTTTTCTTCTCAAGTTTTCTTTTTTCAGAGGTTGTTTGCCCTTGCCTCCTTTCTAGAGCTGAGAGAAAGTGAATGGCCCAAGGTCACCCAGCAAGCTTTGTATCTAAGATGGAACTAGAATTCACAATCTCCCAGTTTCTAGTCTGATACATAAAGTTTCTAGTCTGATACGTAACCGCTACAACTAAGCGTAAATAGCATTGTTTTTCTTTTGATAAGGTTGCCTATTTGTCGCATTTACAGAGACCTTGCAGTTGACCTGCGAATGAAACTAGGCAATGGGTTTCGAGTAGTGCAGCTGTTGCAAACGGGCTCAGGCCATGGAGACGACAGCCTCCTTGAACAGGCGCACAATGAAATTGGAGAGTACTTTGCAGATAGACAGAAATGGTATGTTGGTAACTTCCAGTTGTAACCAATTGTGATTGTGACTGACTCAGATGGAGCATTTTTGCATTTTGCGGTACAAAGGATAAAAATGGAATAGTACCTTGTATTTCTCTGATTGTAATTTTAATTAAAGAAATTGTTTTCAGGGAAATCAAGAATTATTCTTTTGATAAACTGAAGTACAAAGTGACTCTAATGCAAAATCTGTTAACATTCTGTTACAGAATTATAAATAACTGGACATTGTTTTCAGAAATCATGCCTTTGCTTGATTACACCCTGAATATTCATTATATGTTTAACAATATTCACAAATCATCAGCCATTTATACCCCCCTCTTTTTTTTTTTAACCATTGTAGGGCGAATGCAGTTCCCTACTTTGTACAAGGCAGAAACCATGAGCGTTTAGCTGAATGTTATTATATGCTGGAAGACTATCAAGCATTAGAAAATTTGGCTAACTCGCTTCCAGAAAATAACAAGTTGCTACCAGTGAGTATAAAAATCAGCTTCTTGGGATTAGTTACTGTAAGTTGCTTATCTTGAATATTATCGATTAAGAACCATAATGGCTCAGTGGTTAAAATGAAGTCTTGCAGGCTAAGAGCAGGCTAATCTGCCTATAGCTAGGAGTTCAATCTTGAATGGCTCAAGGTTAGCTCAGCCTTCCTTCCTTCCGAGTTTGGTAAAATGAGGACCCAGATTGATGGGGGCAATATGCTGACTCTAAACCACTTAGAGGACACTGTAAAGCACTGTGAAGTGGTATTTAAATGCTATTGCTAAGTTCTGGGAGAATTGTTTCTGGTTATATATGCTTATGACTGTATTCTGTATTTTATTGATTTAAGCAAGTTTTTTATCTGAAAAAATAAATGCTTGTGGTCTGATTCTACTGCGGGTAACAATACTGAAGACATAAACAGAAATTTTAAAAACTGTTTTAAAATTTTAAAGGTTGTTTAAATGTGTTGTTTCGCATGTTGAAATGGAAATCTAATAAAAAATATAATGCCATCCAATAAACTTTAAAAATGATATTTTTAATCATATATGACCTTTAAGATAAAAATAACTTCAGCCATATTCTTAACACATTTTTAAGATTGAATACCCAGAGGGGCTGTGATTGTGAAATGGCTATAATAAAAAAAGCAGTACAGCATGGGTTATACTTTAAATTTATAAAACTTGATTTGATGTTAACTGGATATACTTCTATAAGTATATCAAAAATATATAAGAATTAAACACTGCAAAAGATGGTAACACGGTAATAATTCTCCTGATTAATCTTACCAGTAGCTTATCAGTATATTACATTTTGTTATCAGTATATTACATTTTGTGTTTGTCACATGCCAAATGAAGTTCTTTGCTGTCACCTGCCACAATCAAATTTGTTAGAAATTAAAGAGTTTTGATATTGTATGCTGCTACTCTTCAAAAATGTAATAATACCTTTCTATATCTTTTAGGATATAAGCCATAAGTTTGTTACTGTGGGGATGAGTGAACAAGCTGTAGCTGCCTTTCTGAAATGTAACAGACCAAAGGATGCAGTAGATGTCTGTGTTAATCTCAACCAGGTAAAAAGCATAAGGGAAGCTTGTTCATATTAATTTAATGGTTGCTTTCAATATAGCTTCCCTTGCAGCTTCCACTGGCAGCTAAGAGATTGAAAATACAACAAAATATAACAACCTAGGAATTTATGTATCCTCATATTCTGTGTCTCTAATGGCCAATTCAGAAATGACATGAGAAATATATAATCTGTTATCTTAATATCTAAAAGTAGGTAGCATGTTTGGAAACAGAGTTTTCATCAGGGACCAGTTTGAGAAGCTTAAGAGATTTTTTTCATGGGCCAATCCCCAAATATCAAAGATACACTCCAGCTATTTTTGAAGGGAGTACACTGATTCTCAGACAATTAACACTGAGAGAAAATTTATTGTTTTCTTCCATGGTTCCGTTCAAAAGCTCTTGCACAACTAATTTTAGAAACATAAAGGAGGTCCAATCTAAATATATCCTGTCTCACATAGTTTGGCTACTTGTTTAAAATCTGTTATTCGAGAGTGTGGAGAAAAGATACTACAGCTAAACTATGGGAGAGTAATCCATGGATATGCAACCTCCTGCCTCCATCCCATTTGTAGTCTTAAAAACACCCCCTGTATCAGTGGGGATAAAATATTTAATCAAACCATTTTTGGGGAGCTAGAAGAATATAAAGGAAAAAAAGAGCCATCTTGCTGTCTAAATAACCCAAACTTGGGTTCCTCCCCCCATTTGTTGGGGAATGCTAAGGGACAAAATGTGTAAAGAACCTATTTCACCTCTTAAAAACTCTCATCTCCTTAAACGATAAAACAGCTGAAATTTAATGATTGTATCAACCATATCCCTGCTTCCCTATGTGACAAAAATATTACATTCAAAAGTACAGTACTACAGCATGTACTGTAATATACAGCAAGTACTGTAATAGACAAATATGAAAAAATGGAGATTCCAGCTGAAGCTGGAATTACATTGTTAGTTAGGTAAGAGATTAATGCAGTAGCAACACAAATATATATTGATTCTCAGGGGCATTTTATTATTATTAAACTTCTTTTCTTCAAGCAGCTCGTTTCTCTCCTTTTGAGAATCTCAATTACTTTATCCAACCATAGTCTTGTTGGTTTTACATTTCCTTTCAACACATTCTCTCTCTGTATATTTATTTTGCAATTCAATCTTCATTCCGTCTCGCTAAATGCCTATACCATCTTAATGTATTTCTTTTGTACCAGTCACACACACACACACACACACACACACACACAAACACAAAATACGCACTCTCTTTCACTCTGGGTCTGTTTTCCTTAAGTTTATTACACCCACTATTCTCTTCTTGTTTTATTGCACACAGTTGTGATGCACCCCACAGTCTCTGCTTTCATCTTACTTTATGTTTTTCCTAGCTTACTAAATTCTGATTTTAACATAAAACAATGGAGAGAAGCAGGCTGTTATACACAACTTTTTCCCCTCCTTCTGATAAACATTCTTTCTAATGTTACTTAGTTAACATTCTGCTAAGGTACACAAATTAATGCATGTACAGGTGATCCTTGGGTTATGTCCATTCGCTCAGCGACTGTTCAAAATTATGATGGTGTTGAACTAGGGGGGGTTTACTAATCCTCAAATTTCTAGTTGTCACAACCTCCCTGTGACATGAATGTTGCTGAGTATCAGTTTCCATCATTCCCTGCCAACTTCCCACAAGCAAATTCAGTGGTGAAGCCAGCAGGAAGTCAGAAGTCATGATCATGTGTAGTCCTTACCTAATGACTGCAAATTCAAGAACAGCCATCACTAAACAGTCATGTGACATTGTGCTTTATGACCAGTTTACTTAGCAATTCCAGTCCCAATTGCTATTGTAAGCTGTGGACTACCTATGTTCTATTTTTGCCATTGATATATTTTATAATCAGTTGTTCCATTTTCCTGTCAGACTAAAAGTTAAATTTTCAGATCCATATTCTTTGTTGCATCTAACATTTGTTTAGCAACATGTCATCATTTGCATTCAATATATACAATCATGTCCTGGCAAATATATCTTTAATATTACCATAATTATTTCTTAAACATTTATACATAAATGCATTTAACTACTGAAGAAATATCACACATATTTGTATTATTTTATGTTCCAGGTTGAACCATTTCTTAGGCTTTCCACATGTATAAGAGTAGTAAAGTAGTATACTGTAATACTCTTAACCAATCAGTAAGCAACTACAAGGGTATATTCTCACAAAATATTCTGTAATAAAAGTCTATTCTGTTTATCATGTTTTTTCTAATCCAACAAATTTACAGTAAACTTTTTTTCAACAGAAGAGAATATCTGTAGCTCCCAGTTTAGTGATAGAGCCCATATAACAACCAAACTCAGATAATTCCAAGGCCTGTAAGCTTTCATTCACACCATCATCCATCTTCCTATGATTTCAACTGCTATTTTGGGTTTTTTAAATTAAAAACCCAATTCCATCTCTAGTGATGCAAATAGTGAATTACAGGTAGTCCTCAAATTATGACTGTAGCTAGGACCAGAATTTCAGTCATAAGTCATGATAGTCATAAGTGGAAGCACCCATATCATTGGGCCCAATCTTACAGCTGGGTTTTTATGATGGTTGTTAAGCAAATCATGCATTAAGTCTGAATCCATTCTCTCAGATGAGTACTTTTTTGTCAGAAACCAGCAAAAAAATACTGGAAACCAGCAAAAAAAATAAAACTTTAAAATGATGGTTATGTGACTATGGGACTCCAGAGTCATAAATGTTAGCCAGCTGCCAGGTATCCAAAATGTGAGATTGTGACTGTGTGTGTGACATTTTATGATGGTGGGAAGTGCTTTACAATCCACAAGGCACCCTTTCCAAGGCTGTTGTAATGCCAAATGGTTGTTAAATCGAAGCCTCCCTATGTGCTATTTAAAGCCCATGTCACACTGAACCAACGGATGCAAAGAGGATGTAAAACGGACAAAAAACCTTGCCATCCATTCGAAAACGCGATGTACTCACTGCCTCCGTTTTGCTTCCTCTCTATCCATCCAGCATCCGTTTATTGACGTTTCATCCGCTCCAAAACTTTTGGGCTGCCCAAAACTTTTGCACGGAAAATGTATCCAGTTTGTCCGTTCCGCATCCGCTACACATCCGCGATATCCGCTAGGCATCCGTTCCGCATCGGCGCAAATCGCATCTGCCCGGACGCAGGGAGGACGCGGAACAAACGCAGAACGGATGCAGAACGGATGCAGCACGAAAACAAAGCGTTTAAAATGGAAAAAACGTTCGCAGAGGGGATCTATCTCAGATATTAAGGATGCCTAGAGGATGCCTAGAGGATGCCTAGAGGATACAAAGGGACACCTTCACTGCCTATATAAAGGGGGAGCAACTCGTCTGCAACTCACTTTCAGACCAGCACCCCACCTGAGCAAACCTCTGCTGCCTTCATCTGACTCTTCCTTTTCCACAGCATCCAGTCATGTCCACCGTGGATCGTACCACAGTCCTTTTGGCAGCCACCATCCTTCTGCAACAGTACGAAGCCATCTACAGGCTCTGTAAACTCTACTACGGGA
This sequence comes from Laticauda colubrina, assembly GCA_015471245.1. Lineage (NCBI taxonomy): Eukaryota > Metazoa > Chordata > Lepidosauria > Squamata > Elapidae > Laticauda > Laticauda colubrina. The sequence goes on from BLBF01000007.1 coordinate 6,934,244, forward strand.
AGAAAAAGAAGCAGCCAAGAAGCGTCTGGGTACGAAGATGGATCGCCAGAAGAGCAGAGTACGGACTGTACAACAAGCTGATGGTGGAGCTCAGGAACGAAGACACTCGTGCCTTCCAGAACTTCATGAGGAAGCCTCCAGCCATGTTTGACGAAGTTGTGCAGCGGCTGACACCCAGGTTGACCAAGGCAAACACCAACTTCCGTCCCAGCCTGGAACCTGGGCTCAAGGTGGCACTCACTCTGCACCACCTGGCCTCAGGGACCACCTACAAAAGCATGCAGTACGGCTGGAGGGTGCCACACAACACCATCAGCATTGTGGTCAGAGAAGTGGTGCAGGCCATCATCGAAGAAAACAAGGAGGAGCTCCTCCAGTGCCCCTCCACTAAAGAAGGATGGAAGAAAGTTGCAGAGCAGTGGTATCAGAGATGGAACTTCCCCCACACCGCTGGAGGCATAGATGGCAAGCACGTGGCCTGCAAAGCTCCAGCCAAGTCGGGGTCCACTTATTTCAACTACAAGGGCTTCTTCAGCATCGTCCTCTCCGCCATGGTCGATGCTGACTACAAGTTCATGTACATCGATGCTTCAGGCTACGGCTCATCTTCAGATGCCCAGGTATACAACGCCAGTCACCTCAAGGAGGGGCTGGAAGGCAACCTCATCGTGGGCTTCCCAGATCCAGAACCCCTGCCCAATGACACGCAAGATGTGCCCTACTTCATCGTGGGGGATGATGCCTTCTCCCTCAGAACCTACCTCATGAAGCCCTACACCTCCAGAATCCTCACCCGTGAAGAGAGGATCTTTAACTGCAGGCTGTCCAGGGCAAGGCGGGTGGTGGAGAACGCCTTTGGCATCCTGGCCAACAGGTTCCAGGTACTTCTTACCACCATGCAGCATCGCCCAGAGACCGTGAGGAGGATCGTGGAAGCTTGCTGCATCCTGCACAGTCTCATGCACACCCGCTACCCAGTCTTGCAGAACAGGCTTGTGGACTGTCAACAAGGCAATGGGGACATGGAGCCTGGGGAATGGAGGCAAGGGCGAAAGCTGATCGACACTCAGGATGTGCAAGGCCCCAACAGAGCCTCACGTGAAGGGAAGAAGCAGCGCAACCTCCTGAGACACTGGTGCAACTCCCCAGCTGGAGCAGTGGAGTGGCAAGACAGGATGGTAGATGCTTAATGGATGCTTCCTTCAGCCTGTCTCATCACACTGATGAGATTGGGCCATTTATGTTGGGTGGGCCTACAATGAACAGGGCGTTTAATAAAGAGTTGTGTTTATGTTGACATGTGTGGATGATTGATTACATTATTACTGATAATAAAGGGCCATAGGTGTGGCACCTGGGAGGGTGGACCATCCAGTCCCACTATGCTTGCACTGGAGGTTTATCTATCCCACAGCTATTACACATCCCACAGGTGTCCTTGCCCATCCCACTTCTATCTTAACCCATCCCTCAAGCATGCAAAGGCTTAAACCATTTCTAAAAGTTTCCACCAAGACTTTATTGAAAAAAAGAAATGAAGCAAGTGTGTGAATCAAAGATAAACTTTATTGAACAATAAGCTGTAATAGAAAAATGACCCAAGTCAAATGTCCAAATAAAGTCCACAGGTAGCCAGCTACCCGGTCTCTGGCACTCTTCTTGGTCACTCGGAGGTGTGCCCAGTCTCAGGGGTGAAGGGTCCAGGTGCTGTGGTGGTGGGTGGTGCTGGAGTGCCTGGCCCCGAGAGGACAACAGGGGACGGTGTGTTGAGGAAGGTGTCGGACAGCTGGCTCAGCCCCGTGATGCTGAGAGGTCCTTCCTCCATGCCATGGGGTGTCAGCCCCAGTACTGATGACAGATGTACTGAGGCCGGGCTTGGCTGTATGGTGGAGGAAGGAGCAGTGTAGTGAGGCTGTCTGCTCTGCAGCTGGGTGAGGACTGTCGTGGGTGGCATCATTGGCATGGGTGGCATCATTGTCGTGGGTGGCATCGCTGTCGGCATCATTGTCGTGGGTGGCATCAGTGGCATCAGTAGAACCGGTGGCAATGGTGTCGCCCGATGACTCTGTGTCTGCACTGGGAAGGGCTGCTGCCTGTGCTGCTGAACCTCCTGGTAGCCGTAGCCCTGGTAGGTGAGGGGCTGTGGGAAGCCTTGGAATGGGAGGGACATCACCTGGGGTGGAGGAGCAGACCTGGGCTGGGTGGGAGAGGTTCCTCTGGATCTGGAGGGTTGTGAAGCAGCTTCGTGATCCGGTCCTTCACCAGCTGGTACTGTGGATCCGCCATTTCCTTGAGGGTCTGGTTGACATAGGTGAGGAAGGGCTTGCGGTTGGAAGAGTCGGAGTCGGTGTGGACCAGCTGAGAGAGGAGATCTATGCTGGTGCTGATGGTGTCCCTGATCTCCAGCAGGACAGTGTGGCTCTGCCCCTCCTGCTGTCTAGCTCTCAGCCTTTCTACGGAGGCGGAGCTGGGGGGTGTGGATGTGGCTAGGACTGCGGTGGACTTGATGTCTCCATTTTCCCACCGCACCAGGGAGTCCTCCATGAACTCCACCATGCTTACAACACCTGTCCGCGGGTTCTCCGCCGTGACACGCTCCACAGAAACCTGCCTGGAGACAGGGACTGACTCTCGGCCGGAAGAGGACTAGCTCTCAGCAGGCTGCCTGAGAGAGAGGGTAGTGAGAGGGGCTGCTGGTGCTCCTCGGTGGCGGATCTCACCCTCCAGGAAGCTGCACCTGGCCATGACGTAGGTCTCTGTCAGCTTCACAGTGGCCTGGCCAGATTTCTTCAGCTGCAGCTTCCCGTACCAGGTGTGCATATGTTTCCACCAGCCGAGGAGCACCTCTGAAGTGTAACCCATACTCTCTGCTCTCTCTCTCCAAGCAGCCTGCTTCTTTTTGGTGTCCCTGTACAGCCGGTGTCCCTTCCGCCACAGATAGTCGTTCTCTCTCAGCCACTCCAGCACCTCATCCTCGTGTTCCTCCTCAATAAAGTACTGCCTCCTCTCCTGTTGTCGCGCACGCCTCTTCCTCCCTTTGGCAGGACCAGATGGGCCCTCATCAGAGGGGCTCCCAGGTAGTAGGGGCTGCTCTTCCACACCAGCAGTAGCAGCAGCAGCAGCAGGATCATCATCATCATTATCATCATCCTCACCAGCAGGATCATAATCATCATCATCACCATCATCCTCACCAGCAGGATCATAATCATCAGCAGCAGCATCATCATCAGCAGCAGCAGCAGCAGGATCATCATCAGCAGCAGCAGCAGCAGTGGCAGCAACAGCAAGATCAGCAGCAGCAGGACCAGGATCAGCAGCAGTAGAGTAAGCACCAGCAGGGCCAGCAAGTCCAGGAGCACGAGCAGGACCAGGAACACAAGCAGGACGAGCAGGATGAGCAAGACGAGCAAGTCCAGGAGCACGAGCAGGACGAGCAGGACCAGGAGCAGCTTCAACAGAGTAACCACCAGCAGAAGCACCACCGCCAGGAGCAGCTTCAGCAGAAGCCCCAGCAGAAGCAGAGCCAGGGGCAGGGGCCGGGAGGTTGGCCCTGTCCCTCTTGCCAAGGATGGCTGTGGGCTGCTGAGGCTTTCGCTTCCTCCCCATGGTTGTGGGGTTGCTGGCTGGCAGGGAGGCTGGCAGGCACCAAGGCTGGCAGAAAGGCTGGCAGGAAGCCAAGCACGAAGGCTGGCAGGCAGGCACCAAGCCTGGCAGGAAGGCTGGCAGGAAGCCTGGTAGGTAGGCTGGCAGGGAACCCTGGCAGGCAGGCAGGCACCAAGGCTGGCTGGAAGGCAGGCTGGCAGCAAGGCTGGCAGGCAGGCATGCAGGCAGGGCAGGCAAGGAACTCGAAGTGTCCAGCAGCAGATCTTTCCTCAGAATGCTGGCCACGTGCGAGCTGCTTCCCTTTATATCCGGGAGGCTTACGCAATGCTTCCCCCCCGCATGCGCAATTAACGCTCGGCATCCATTCCGCTTCCGCTGTGCATCCGCTAGGCTTCCGCTCTGCATCCGCTTCATCCGCTGTGCATCCGCTGTGCATCCGCTTCATCCACTCGGTGTCCGCTCTGCATCCACTGTATCTGTTCCGCATCCGCTTTGCTGAGGCCCCCCGGAAGCTTGGCGGATGCGCCATCCGCTCCCATCCACTTCCATCCACTGGGCTTCCGTTCCGCATCCGCTTTGCATCCGCCCTGCGTCCTCCCCGCGTCCGTGATATCCGCTCCGGTTATGCAAATTTTTGCCCCTTTTGAGAGCGGATAACAACGGATGGAACATTTTTCGCGTCCGTTGTGTCCTTTTTGCATCCATTGGCCAGTGTGACATGGCCTTAAGCTGTCACCTTATTACAAAAGACAATTCTTCCATTTAAAATACTGTTTAGGAAATCTCTTGTAACTCCATGACATTTAGTTATCTTAAGAAGCCATGTAAAAGGGCATAATAACTTTAAATCTTATAGGTTGACTCAGCCTTCTATCCTCCCGAGGTCAGTGAAATAATAAGATTGTTGGGGACAGTAGGCTGACTCTGTAAACTGCTTAGAGAGAGAGAGATACAGTACTGTGAATATAACTCTTAAGTGCTATTCCTATAGAACATGTTTATTTAGCCCTAGTTTCCCACAACTCTGAGAACTGTTCCACAAGATTACAGCCCCAATATTTCCCAACAAAATGAAATGTACCCATGACCTAGTAATCTTAAATTCTCCTAGATTAATTTCTCTGATAAGAGACTACATTTATTTAAGACTTGGTCCTAAATTTAGATTCGCATTTATTAATAGTTGTTGCTTTTTCTTCTAGTGGAGTAAAGCTGTTGAACTAGCTAAGGAACATAATATGAAAGAGATTGGTTCTCTTCTCGCCAGATATGCGTCTCAGTTATTGGAAAAGAATAAACCTCTTGATGCTGTTGAACTATATCGTAAAGCCAATTATTTCTTTGATGCTGCGAAACTTATGTTCAAGGTACTGTTGTTAAGGGATGTCTGGACAAAAAAGGGAGAGATAGAGTAAGCAATGATGTTTTTAAAATATCTGGTGGAATAGATTCTTCTTTTTCTGCTGCAGAAGATTTAGGGCATGTTTTGGCAGATACAAATGTCTCCTGGTGTATTATGGAACATACAGTAGCTTGATGTTAACTATTTAAGAAATTGACAGTTTTTATCCATGGTAGATTTTTCACTTTGCCACTGATGCTTTTATGACTAGGAATACAGTAAATATACACATTTCTCTTGTCTTACTATATATTTTATCTATTAAGGCCTTTATAGGTGTAAAGAAGATTTGGTGCACATCATTAGCATTTATTGGTTTGTTCAGCAATAGTTGTATTGCATTGAAATAGAAACTGCTTTTACAGCTTGTTTTTCCCTATTTTTCTGAGACTCCAGGCCATGAGCATGAACCAATGTGGTATTTTTGACATACAGTTTTTTGGATGAAGTCTTATGAAGATACCTTTAACGTTGTATGCCTGTGATATTAAACTTGATTAAATTTACGTTTCATATACAAATTAACATTTGGTTCCTAACTAAAAAAAAAAAAAGTTGCAGATGTTTTTTACTCCCTCCAAAGAGATCCATATTATTACTATTTTTCCATTCTGCAACAGTGTTTGTTATGGGTCATATTCAACTTAAAAAGAAAGCAAAAAAGGCTTTTATTAAGAAATCCTTTGCTTCCAAGTAAGAGAGAAAATTGTTAAAGGGAAAACAGTTTGGAGTATTGTCAGTTTTTCACAAATGTCTAAGTAGGATATAAATCTATTTACTATGCAAAATATTTTTATAGCCTTAGTTTTCTATATGGCATTGTAATAAAAAAATAAATCTAATTTGTAATGTTTGTCTTTTTAAAGATTGCAGATGAAGAGGCAAAAAAGAGAACCAAACCTTTACGGGTTAAAAAGCTATATGTCATGTCGGCTTTACTTGTTGAACAATACCATGAACAAATAAAAAATTTGCAGAGAGAAAAAGTCAAAGGAAAGACTTCAGAGGTAAAATTTCAGAAGGCTTCATTGACTCTATTGGGACTGCAAGGAACACCTATCAATATAGAGTTGTGAAGTAATTTCTATAATGTGACAACTCATATTTCCTATCAATATTATCCAAAAATATTTAGAACATCCTTTGGAAAATGGTCTTACAAATGCATCCAGTCAAAATTATATGTCAAAATAGCATAGATTCCTCACCAGAAACATTTTGGAGTGAGAAATTAGCATCTGCAAGACATTACGGACCATGCCCTCCCCCTTTTTTGCATGTTTGTAATAATTGATGCACAATCAAAACACTCCATGCTCATCATCTTGCAGAAGCCACTGCTGCTCCTTCCACAGTTTTCCTATGTTTACATCTTCCATAGAAAAAAGGAAAATCATAGAATTTCCAATGATATTTCTCCCTTAAGAAAAATTCTAATTAGTAGAAGAGAAACTTTAGATGAAACAGCTTCTTGGTCCCTTTTATTGACATTCAATTGTATATAATGTGGCCTCGCCCTTGTGAAATGAATTGGTTCTGTGGACCATTATCCAAGTAAAGAGCCATGGTGACACAGCCATGGTTAGAATGCAGTATTGCAGGCTAATTCAACTCACTGCCAGTAGTACAATTCTCACTAGCCCAGGATTGACTCAGCCTCCCATTCTTCTGAGGTCAGTAAAATTAGGACCCAGATTGTGGGGTCAATATGCTGGTTCTGTAAATTGCTTAGAGAGGGCTGTAAAGCATTGTGAAGTGGTATATAAGTCTAAGTGCTATTGCTGTTGCTAAATATGTTTGATTTTTATGATGAATGTGTAATTTAAAAAGTAAGCATGGGCTTACATCCCTTTAAAAGCTTTTCCTGTTTATCTTCGCTGCTGTACAAATTAATATTGTTCATGAACTACATTATTACAATGCATGAAATGCACACTAACTTAATGTAAATAATAGGCTTGCTATCACTTGTTTACTTTCTTTTATTACATCTTTTATGCCAGGCTACTTCAGCCCTAGCTGGCTTGTTAGAAGAAGATGTTCTTTCCACAGACAGTCGCCTGATCGATAATGCTTGGCAAGGAGCTGAGGCTTACCATTTTTTCATACTTGCCCAAAGGCAGCTGTATGAAGGTTATGTAGATACAGCAATGAAAACAGGTACAATGCTGGCCTTTTTTCACTTTTGATTCAGGGGGCAATTTTTGCATTATGTATCCAGTCTTTAAGCAAATGTTCTCAATTTCCTGTTCTGTATATCTAGCAAAATTCTTTCCTCAAAAGAAACCCTACTGAAATCATTAAAGATCTAAAACTTTTAGCCTGAATCATTTATGGCTATTGACTACTTAAGTAGTCAACTATTGTATTCTGGATGTTGAACATTTTTCTTCCAGTTTTGGGATTTAGTATAGATCTTAAGAGTTCTCTTCTACGCAGATCTTTCCTGTTGCTTGTAATAAACCACTTCATACTGTGGATCACAACAGTTGGGTGCCAACCAATGGTTTCAATACATTAACATAGGAGTACTTATATAACAAAAACTGCTTATTTAATTTAATAGATGGATATGTTCTGAATCTATTGCTTTCTACATTAACAGCTCTTCATTTGAGGGATTATGAAGACATTATTCCTGCAGTAGAAATCTATTCCCTATTGGCTCTTTGTGCATGTGCGAACAGGGCATTTGGTACCTGTTCAAAAGCCTTTGTTAAACTGGAATCTTTAGAAAATCTTAGTCCAGACCAGAAGCTACAATATGAAGAACTTGCCCTGCAAATATTCACAAAACACTATCCTAAAGATAGCAAAAAATCAGACTTGGATGGTCTACTTGAAGAGTAAGCATGGTGTTTTTTTCTTGTAATTACAATACAATATCCTGTGTTTGCTGGAAATCAGTGGTGCAGCAGTAAAACTGCTTTTTCCCCAGCAGTTCTGTCTGTTCCCAAAGTCTATTTGGATTAAGAGAGAAAAACATGGGAGAGGGGAGAGAAGCGAATTCTCACTTTGCATTAATAGTTGGCTACCATTATTTAATGCTTGACAATAAGTGAGCATATGATACAGCTCCAGATTTGGAAAACCAAATCCTCCCTCATTAATTGGTAATTGCATTTTCTGTAAAGATAGTCTCAGAATCGGAGAATCCCATAGCAATTTTCCAAAGAATTTTCCTGCAAATATTTATCACATATATAAATTGGAATTCCTTGCAGAATATAAATTAATCTAGGAATAATACTCATTTTGAGGGCATTTGTCTTACTTGCACACAGCATTTTTAATTTTAAAAATAATTGTATTGCAATTCAAACTTCTTCATTTTTTAAATCAGTCATATCTGTTGCATGCTGAACATTTGTAATCCATGCTTGTAATCTTAAATTTGACTGGATGGCTAATATAGTTCTATAACATTGACATCTTGTGATGCTGTTTTTCTTCCTTGTGTTTTATAGGGGTGAAGGAAAGCTTCCAACGTGTGTTGCTACAGGAAGGCCCATCACAGAGTATCAGTTTTGGATGTGCAATATATGCAAGCACTGTGTTCAAGCTCAAGAAATCAGCAACTATAACTTCTGCCCACTCTGCCACAGTTCGGTGGCCTATTAAATTATGCAGGTGAAAACAACCATCTGTGTCTGTTAATGTAAGTATTTGCTCCTGGTGGGACTGGAATGGGGAAAATTCCCCTCAGAATAGCTTTGTTACATCCTCAAAAGTTGCCCCAGTTGAGCCTAAACTTTGGGAAACAAGGGACAACTACAGGGGAAAGCAAGGGGCATTAAGAAATAGATCCTGGTGTATTTTTATGCATTAATTACAAATATACATGGTCTGAAATATTGAAGGGAGTTATGAAGAAGCGTAAGCACCCACACAAGAGCAATTAAGTCTGTATATTTTTATTAAAAAACTAATTTGAATCCAGCTTTAAAATAGGCAACTAGGAAGGGTTTTTTTTAAGTGAAAATAAGGATTTGATAGAAACAAATATTAGCTTTCTTGAGTCAGGATCACTTTTGCACTGAAGTTCAAAATAATATATGTATAAAATAAATATAGATATGGCATTTCTTCAGCTCTTCACTGAAAAGGTATCACAGTTTAGTCTACAATTTTTAAATATGGGTATGTAACCCAAATAAAATGCATGGGTTGGTTCTTGCTACACTTACAGTCTCTTTGATCAGCATTGATGGCAGAAGTCCAAGCCTTCTGAAATAGCTTACATTTTATATACAAGGTTCTCGGTCAAATTCAAGGCATGGCCTCTTCTGGAAAAAGGCTGGGAGAGATCTGTAACAAGAGGAAATACTTGATTCAGAATATTTAAAGCCTATTACCTCTTTTGCTCTCTTTTTCCTGCTCTGACCTCCCTTCAACACTTTGCTTTTATTCATAACATTATCTCCAAAAACAGCAAAGAATTTAGCAACATTAACTACTGAAGTAAAACAGCATAGCTAACAGAAGTTTTGTGTAAAAACTGACTTAAATTTTTGATTACCTGAATGTTTAATAGAAACATATTTCTTACATGGAAAAGATTATATATTTGTACATAACTTGCTCCATAATTTTGTTTATGTTCATTGTGTTATATGAGAAAAGAACTGTTTCTTTTTAAATCAATATTTATATAACCTACCTTTCTTTTCTGTAATAATATTGAAATACACTGTGCAAAGAAATCAATATTATATTTTTCCATGAACAAGAAACAACTGTAACTGTAGAAAACTAAATGATAAAATGCATAAATAAAAATATAAAGTGGTATGGACAAATACATGGTTTATTACATAAAATATCATTACATATATTATCCTGAATTTATTTAATAATTAAAATAAATTCCAGATGTATTTTCAATTTCCTATTCTGTTTGTATGTTCATTTCATGGTTCGTGTTCATTTCAAGTTCCTTTTTCAATAAATTAAACATAAAAACTTGTGTGTTTCTGTTTTACATAATCAGTGAATGTATTAATGGAAGATAGAAATTCCTGTGTATGTCTTCCACTATGTAAATTACACCAGATTACACCTCATTGAGCAATATATAACCACTGCAAATTAATTACTATTCAAACCCAACTCTCAAACAGTCCACAGCAGTCTTAGCACAATTTCTACAATTAATAACATTAATGTTTGGGGTATAAACTTTATGGAAATACTTTGGTACATATACTACAGACATAGTAGGAATAAACTCCTGATAATGAAGACAGAAATTACTCAAAGGTTGAGGAATTTCTTTTGATGAAAACAGAAAAGAAGTCAGTTTAGCTACTGTCCATTAGTGATGAACTTTTAAGATGAGCAAGATCGTTGAAAGCTGAATGGAAAGCTTAGGAACCTAAAATGGGATTGTATAGAAAGGAAGATGAAAGAACAATGATATTTTTATACAAGTCATGACCACTGCATTGTATTAGTTTTAATATTTGATAAATAAGCTGCTGTTGTCCTTTGGTAATTGGAACCCTATTTCAAATGCTGTATGGTGGATCAAAAGACCCATCCATCACTGGAGAGTGATCTCATAGGGGATCCAGTCTTGGTGTGCTTTTCTCTGATCATAACAGCAGAACAACAGCATTGGGACTCATGATACAAGCTAGAAGCTTCACAGCCCTTGCTCCTCAATAGTACTCAAGACACAGGAGACAATTGGAATGCTTAAGAAAGACCGCACTCTGCCTCTATTTTTCAAGTGTGGATGTTTATATTGACATTAACATATAATTTAAACAAGAATTCTGAGAAACATGTTTTCTTTTTTGCACGAAGCACAAATGTCAAGGAAATAAATGAAGACAGTGTTTACCTTTGATAACTTGGAGAATGCACAGTGTCAAAACAACCAAAATTCAAAGATATGTCACTTCTCTCAGGCGTTAATTCCATGACATACAATGGCTTCAGGTGGCTTGTGCCTGCTCTTACAAAGGAATGGCTGAAGAATATTTATGTCCCCATAATTACAATCCACACTACCTAAGCAACACTCTTGATTGACAATGTGTCAGTATTTCATTGCGTATTTCAATTTTTCAGAGCTCAATAACTTACCAATGAAAAGGCTGCATCAACAGGAAATAAGATGTACTGACAACCTATGTCTCTTAATTTGTTTCTCTTCTGGTTCATGACAGAAGAGAAATAAATTTATGGCAACATTTTGTCATATGCTATCTTCAAATTGGCTTGCTCCCTGAAATTAAAATGTTTCTGGTTGGCTCTCAGAGAAGCAGCTAAATATATGCATATGCACCCACAAATAAAGAAGCAGCCAAAATACAGCCGCTGTCAACTTTACAAAGACCAAACAGGAAACGGGACCACGAAAGCTAATTCTACTGCATTGTAAGTTACATTAACAGGAACTGACAAGTCTGTAAGTTTTCCCGCCATCACCCTTAAAGAGTCCAAAAAACTAGGGATGGTCTGTCCTGCACTTCTTGTTCTGTCCATTATGCAGCTGCGGCCTATGCTGTCTCTTCTCTGAGCAGTCCCTAGGCAGATCTGTTGCCCCTCCCAAATCTCATTACAGGCACTTGTTAAACAAGGGATCCTTAATAGATTACTCGCCCTTAACAGAAGTTTAATTAAACTTTCATTTAGCAACTCCAATTATTTTCAGAAATAATAAAAACAGTAATTATTTTCTGTTTTCTATCTTTTTCTTTTCTTTTTCCCATTTGTGTATGTGTTGTTGATTTGTTTTTAATTGTAAAATAAATAAAATTTGTTTTAAAAAAACAGTAATTATTTTCATGTATCCAAAAAAGAGCTGCTTAAGTGGACTGTCCCTGTTAAAGTAAAGCAGTGACCCAGGGGCCCAATATTATATATATGTTCCTCCAATATTCGGCTTACAGCCAACACATCTGCGTTAAGAATTTTAAACAAACCTGCCAATAAACAATTCAAAATCTTACGTCAGTTGTTAACATGTAATAATTTTATTGTAAATGGACTATGAATTATTGGATATTCACTTGAATTGAGTCCTTTTAGAAGAATCGGTAACTAAATCGGTAAACTAAATCGGTACGTTCATGTGATTATGATTTATTATGCTATTATTTACCAAATATGATCGATATGATTCATGTGTGTTATGTTACCACTGTGAGCTGCTCAGAGTTTTGATAATGGAATCAGTACAAAAGCAACCTGATACAGAACAACTGTGGAGCAGGGTAATGTTAAGTCTGGGTAACGGCTACCTATGGTGAAAAGTAATTGTTTACACTACTCAGGGCCAAAATGAAGAGAGAGAAAAATACCCCATTTTAATTTCTTTTTATAAAGGCAGCTGGATTTACAGTTTAATTCAGTTTCAATGCCAGCATGGAAAAATATCTATGGCAGCCTCTTCTCTGCATCTCAGCTGGATATCACTTTTTTTTTTTTTTTTTTGCAAGAGCAGTCCCAGGTTCCATGAGCAAAGAGGGAATAAGTCAGGAAGAAAAAACGGAGTACTCAGAAGGGACAGAAAGATCAGAGTGAGAAGGGCCAGCAATACTCAGTTTTTATCATGGTTCCAACTCCACTATCCTTGGGTCCTATCTGCCTGGCCATACAATCCCAAACAGTCTTCCATGAGGAAGGGAATCTTTTCTTATCCTTTCTATAAGGACACTGTAGAGGACTTTAATGAATTCATCCTCAAAGAATGGTAGAAGGAACAACAAGGATCATACAACACATCAATCAGGGGTGAGATTCTACAGGTTTGCACCTATTCTCTAGAACCGGTTGTTAAAATTATAAGCAGTTCAGAGAACCTGTTGTTAGAAGAAATTACTGGCCTAATCCTGTAAAGGAGGCAGGAAGGAAACATTCTGGTGTTGCTTACAGAAACTGCCTCTCCGTTAACCCTTATTACATTCTTGGCAGGAGTTTTTTTCCCCTTCTTTGCTGGTACTTTGCTTGTATGGAGTGACCATTCAAAGTTACAATGGCACTGAAAAAAGTGACTTATGACCACTTTTTACACTTACAACTGTTGCAGCATCCCCACAGTCATGAGAGGCCAGGCGAGATGCATGCCTCGATGTGAGTGATGTTGAGTTGGCCACGCCCAGCCAGTCACATGACCACCAAGCCACGCCCACCAACTAAGCCACGTCTACAGAAACGGTTGTTCAAAAATTTGAATCCCACTCCAGACATTAATGTTCGGGAAAAACGTAAAATCATCCTTAAAAAGTAACTGCCTAAAATCTATGCAATACTCAGTCATGTTCAAATCAATTACAATGTATTGAATGTTTCCCAAAGCTAGAAATTTGAGGAAAAGGAAACTGCTGCTCCCTGTGGAAGTTGATTTTCAGTCTAGTGGAAGTAGATTCTAATTTAGCAACATGAATTAAAGGGGGTTCCAATTCTGCTTGGATGGAAATCAGCTTTACAGAAGGCTAACGTCTAATTTTCTCTCACTAGAATTGCAGCAGATATTTCTGGAAATGTGGAAAGCACTGCATTTAGGTGTAATTTGGCGGCGCACACTAAAATTCAGAGATCTTGCCAAACAATCAACAAAGCACTTGGTCAAGTTACAATTCTATTTCTGTAATAAGAAAAAGATTAACTTAGAAATTGCACATTGTTTTTAATCTATCTGAAATCAAAGTTTGAATTGCACAAGAGAATATATTGTCAAAGGCAAATATTTCATCTTTTGTGGGAAAACAAAAATGCTTCCTGACTGTAGGGAAATGTGAACAGCACTGAATGTGACTATCTCTAAAGTATAAGTCTCTCTCTCTCTCTCTCTCTCTCTCTCTCTCTCTCTCTCTCTCTCT
>BLBF01000007.1:6954365-6971909 GCA_015471245.1 Laticauda colubrina
AAAGAAAAGAAAAGAAAAGAAAAGAAAAGAAAAGAAAAGAAAAGAAAGATTGTTTTTAATTCACAAATCCTTTGAAATATTATTGGGACATCTTTTGCCCCTCCCAGAAGTTTCAGTGTCAAAACAGCACCAGAAGGAATTTGCTGTGATAAACTCCATTTGATTACATTATCTATAAAAGCTCTTCCACAGTTACAGTAACATACGTTCCTTCAATACTTGACTCAGCAGTTATTGTTGTTTTAAGCACAGGTCTGGTGTCTTTTCAGAACAGTACTAAATATTTTTCCTAACAAGTGTAGCATGCTTTCAAAAGATGGTAAGCCCATGAATGTAAGGAGGCTGCAGGAGGCCTAGCAACCCTTTAGAAAGCGCTGGTCCAGCCTTACCTAGGCTGAAGTCTCTGCAGAAGCCAGAAAACCCATCTCTTTTGTGAGCCCAGGATCAAGTTATTGCAGAGATCCATGGCTACACAGGGCTTGAGCATAACAAAATAAAGCAACGACGTAACTGGAGCTCAGCAGATCCTAACATCCAACATCGTTAAAAAGGTATCCTAGACCTAGATAATTCATACAACAAGAATTGTGTCAGAAGACGGAGAACACTACTCAAATACAGAGTAATTTAACTTGAGGTAGTTTACCTCCTTAATGGGCTGGAGACCAATCAAACGGAAATACCAAGAGGCAAGTCCTTTAAAACTGGTTAGCAGGAACCTTTGCACCATGTTTGGGATTTGAAGATGAGTCTCATGTTATGTCATTCCATAGAAATACCTCCTCTTTTTCTCTAGCCCTTCCCCCTTCCTTTTCATCTCTACATTATTGAACATTTTGCACCGCAGAAATGAAAAATTCTCTATTACATGTTTTCTGAGTCATTTTGAGGCTATGGAAGAGGTAGGATAAAAAAGGGGAAAAATACAAAAATAATGTAATAACATTCTATTCTGATGAGTGTTGACATTTATAGCACGAGGTCCGTTGTTTAGAAATATTTAGGGATATTTTAAAAACAGAACTAGTAATATAATTGTCACAGATGCATTGCCATTGTTAAAAGAAAAACAAACTTCTGAGAGAAAAAATGTGTCCCGATAAAAAAAGGATAAATAGTGCAAACCACTGATATCTCATCTTAATTGACTTATTATCATCATTAGTTTTATTACATTTACCATGAAGGTTTAAATTGCTATTGTTCTGCATAAAATAGTTGACTCCAAATCCTCGATTGTGATTGGCTAGAAAATCCAGCATAGGGATTGGTTCACTAAGAACCAATCCAAAAAGAGCTGCCAAAAGGCAGCAAAACCAAGTAACTATCATTGGCTAAAAGCCGGCAGGCAAGCCCTATATAAAGGCTGCTGCGGCAAGAGCCAAACTGTTCCATTTTCACTTAACTGTTGAAATAAAGACTTTTACTGTTGGAACCCGGTCTACTTCGCGTTTTTCCGGATGGAACACTGGTGACGAGGGTGGGATCGTCCTAAAATGTGAGACTGTGCACGCGGCGAATTGAAACCCAGGCTTGAAGCGATGGCCGGAAATAATGCACCACCCGCACCCTTCAACCCCAATGAAGAAGATTGGGAATCCTACGTAGACCGTTTCCAAATGTACTTAGAAAGTGACGAGATGGAAGAGATCTCAGACCAGCGTAAGAGGGCTGTCTTCTTAACGCATTGCAGACCAACGATATTCAAAATGGCCAAGTCATTGGCGAAGCCCAGAGACGTAAAGCAAATGACCTGGCCCGAACTCCAGCGAATGTTGAAGGCTCATTACGCACCAGTGGTGTCAAATCTCATCAAATGGCACGAATTCTACTGAAGGGACCAAAAAGAAGGTGAAACCATCGCTGATTTTGTGGCAGCCCTCCAACAACTGGGGGTAGCATGTGAGTTCCTGAACTTAGATGAAGCCATGTGAGATCGAGTAGTATTGGGTTTAAAAGACTCTAATTTACAAAGTAAATTGCTAAATAAACCCAACATAACAGTGGCTGAAGCAATCGCAGAAGCCACAGCTGCAGAAGCCGTGAAAAAGTCGGCGGCCACCATGAAACAAATAAACGCGAAGGACAAAACGAGCCTAACCAGAGGGAAAAAGCAGTTTCCCACCACCACACACCATGAAGATTTTGACGAGACATCAGAATCTGGAGAGGAAGACAATGAGGTCCACCACCTATATGCCAACAAAAAAAGGCACAAAAAAAGAAACTGGCGGGAATGCGCTGGTTGTGGAGGAAACCACCCTCGAGCCGATTGCAGATTCCTTGATACCAACTGCAGAGCTTGCAAGAAAAGGGGACACATCGAGAAGGTCTGTAGGAATCTAAAAAATAACAGCCCTAACAGACGCAGTAACTCTCCCACACAAGCTGAATCGAAACAAGCCGAGAGAAAGTGGGAGCGCATCAAATGAGCCAGTAACTGAGAAAAGACCCATCAAACTGTCACTATCGGAAGCGCTCAGACGGAAAGCGGAAAAGAAGTTAAAATCATCGTAAAAATCGAAGGCAGCCCCTGTGAGATGGAGGTCGATTCAGGGTCTTTCCTGTCAATGGTGTCATGGGACACAATCAGACAACTGGTCCCAAATATTAAACTAAAAGAGCTCCAGAAACAAAAATTAACTCTGAAGGACTACCAAGGGAATCGAATCCCCGTGGTAGGTCTAGGACATTTTCGAGTCACTTACAAGCAGCATGTCGAAGTCCTGCCTCTGACAATAGTCGACCGAGACCGACCCAGCCTCCTGGGCATCGAATGGTTCACACCATTGAGCATTGGAATGACCGGAGTAGACCGAGTGGCCGCAACCGACTGGGAAGAAAACCTGATCCACGAGTTCCAGGATGTTTTCGATGTCTCCCTAGGCAGGTATCGGGGGACCCCAATTTCCTTTAGCTTAGACCCCCAGGTGGCCCCTAGAAGATTAAAGGCCAGACGAGTTCCCTTTGCATTAAAAGCAAAAATAGAGGAACAATTGAATAAATTAATTGACCAAGGGGTTTTGGAACCTGTTGACCATGCTAAATGGGAGACGCCAATAGTAACACCGGTTTAACCTGAAGGGTTGGTATGCATCTGCGGAGACTACAAGGCTACCCTGAACCATGAGCTGCAACAAAGCGCATACCCGGTGCCAGTCATACAACATTTGCTACACTCACTCGGGGGAGGAAAATTTTTTGCTAAACTAGATCTTGCACAAGCTTATCAACAGCTTCCAGTAGACCCCTTAACGGCCGAAGCACAGACAATAGTGACTCACAAAGGGGCATTCAAGTGTAACAGACTTCAATTTGGAGTGAGTGTGGCCCCAGGCATTTTCCAAAGCCTCATGGAATGCCTATTAAATGGAATAAAAGGGGTCGTACCATATTTTGACGACATCCTGATTTCGGCTAAATATACGACCCAACTAGAAAAAAGACTAAGAGACGTACTAACAAAATTTAGAGAATCCGGTCTGAAAGTTAAAAAAGAAAAATGCTGCTTAATGACTGGTCATGTTGAATTTCTGGGCTACTTAATTGATAGAGAGGGTATACACCCTACTGAAAAAAAAGTCAAAGCCATTAAAGACGCACCACAGCTAAAAAACAAAACGGAATTGCAGGCATTTTTGGGTCTAATAAATTTCTATAACGTATTCATCCCTCGCAAAGCAACAATAGCGGAACCATGACACCGTTTGCTGGATAAGAAAACTAATTGGACTTGGGGTCATAGAGAGCAAAAAGCATTCCAGAAAATAAAAAATTTATTAACATCAAACACCGTTCTTATCCATTTTAGTAACACACTTCCATTGACAGTAACCTGCAACGCCTCACCGTTTGGAGTCAGTGCCATCCTGAGCCACCAATTGCCATATGGGAGAGAGGCACCCGTCGCTTATTACTCAAAGACTCTGTCTAAAACAGAACGTAACTATAGTCAACTAGACAGAGAAGCCCTGGCAATCGTCGCCGGAGTGAAACGTTTTCACGAATACCTTTATGGAAGAACATTTTTGATTGTAACGGACCATAAACTGTTACTAGGAATTCTAGTGGGAAACAAGCCTACACCAAACATTTTATCCCCACGGATGACTAGATGGTCAGAATTCCTTGCAGCATACTCTTACAGATTGACACATCAACCCGGGAAGCAAATCTCCCATGCAGACGCATTAAGCAGAGCATCGCTGCCGACAGCGGAGGAAGACCCGGCGCCAACAATGACCACCCTGCTAATAGAAACATGCCCCGAACTACCAATATCTGCAGACGATGTCACCAGAGCCACCGCAAAGGACCCAGTGACTGCTCGCATATTAAACTGGGTAGGTAAAGGCTGGCTGGAAAACCAAAAAACTGAACACTTTAAAACTTTCCGGACCAGACAAACTAAACTCTCAATTCAAAAAGGTTGTTTATTGTGGGGTGATCGGGTAGTAATCCCTCCTAAACTACAGACTAGGGTGTTGGGTATGCTTCACGAAGGCCATCCTGGTGTCGTAAAAATGAAAAGCCTCGCTAGAAGCTATGTCTGGTGGCCTGGTTTAGATAAAGATATCGAATATTGGGTTGCCACTTGCACTAAATGTCAGAAAATCAGGCCTTCCCCACCACAAGCACCCATAAGGGACTGGGAGACCCCACGAGGCCCCTGGTCTCGGATCCACAATGATTTCGTGGTCCTACTAAGGGGCATACCTTTTTAATTGTCATAGATGCATACTCAAATTGGCTGGAGGTTGTAGTAATGTCATCTACGACAACTGAGGCGGTCATTAAACAACTTAACAAACTTTTTGCAACCCATGGGTTGCCGGATGTCCTAGTGTCCGACAACGGGCCACAATTAACCGCCATCCAATTTGAACAACACCTAGCCTCCCTAGGTATACGCCATGCACTGACCGCGCCGGCCCACCCGGCAGCAAATGGTAGGGCGGAGAGAATGGTCAGGTTTACCAAAGAGGGTTTAGAGAAAATGGACCTTGGGGATGTCCAGGATAAAATCAACCTCCTACTCACCCTCCAACATATTACACCCAGCACCGTAACCAACAAAAGCTCAGCGGAATTATTAATGGGAAGAAAATTTAGGTCACAATTAGACACATTGCACCCAAATTACACGTTGGAAAGGCCCCCTGACTCCTCCAGCTGTTGCCGAACATTTGAAATCAGCGACCTAGTCTATGAAAAAATTTTACCGGGGACCCCCTGTGGCTTCCAGCCACAATCACACAACTCAAAGTCCCCAGTCCTACCGACTAACCATAGATGATGGCAGGGAATGGAAGCGGCACATAGACCAGCTTCGTTCCTGAAACATTGAAAGAAATACAAACACACAACCTCAAAAAATAAAAATCAATGAAAACAAAACCAAAGAAGGGGGGGAAATACAAGAAAATAATAAAGAACTTTTAAAAATAAACCCAGAACATCTAACCAATCAAAAAGAGCAAAAAGAAAACTTACGGTTTGATGAGATTTGTGAAAATAATCCAGACGAAGAGGCCAGCTAAGCCAGCTCCACCTGCCCGGAGAAACCAGGAGGGAGCGGCAAGGCCACCAGCCTGAGAGACTCAAGCGGTAGCAAAATGGCCAACTCATCCTTCCAGGCGGTTCCATGGAAAAGAGCCGGAGAGACAGCAACCCCATCCGAACCGGTTGAAGTCTCCAGCGAAAATGAACCGCGCAAGTCCAGTAGAATTCGAAGAAGCCCCACCTACCTGCGTGACTACATCACCACGTAGGACTAAACCAAGGGGGGAGGGGTGTTCTGTATAAAATAGTCGACTCCAAATCCTCGATTGTGATTGGCTAGAAAAGCCAGCATAGGGATTGATTCACTAGGAACCAATCCAAAAAGAGCTGCCAAAAGGCGGCAAAACCAAGTAACTGTCATTGGCTACAAGCCGGCAGGCAAGCCGTATATAAAGGCTGCCGCGGCAAGAGCCAAACTGTTCCGTTTTCACTTAACTGTTGAAATAAAGACTTTTACTGTTGGAACCCGGTCTACCTCGCGTTTTTCCAGACGGAACAGCTATTATACCCATTTGAATCATCACAACCTTGTCTGGATAATTATCATTTGTTTAATGACTGTTCAAAGTTACAATGGCACTGAAAAAAGTGACTGATGGCAGTTTTTTAAACTTCCAACCGTTGCAGCATCCACATGGTCACAGGATTAAAATTTGGATGAGTGGCAACTGGCTCATATTTATGACCATTGCTGTGCCCATGGGTTATTATTCTGACAATTATTCTGTATTATTCTACATTATTCTGACAAGCAAAGCCAATGGCGAAGCCAGATTCACTTAACAGCGGGGTTACTTATTTAACAATTGTAGAGAAGGTCAATTGTGGTGAAGGTCATAAAATGGGGCAAACCTCACTGAACTGTCTCGCTTGGCAACAGAAATTTTAGGCTCAATTGTGGTTATAGGTCAAGGATTATCTGTAAGCTGTTCTGAGTAAGACTGCAATTGATTGATGGTAAACATAAATACAGTATATTTACGATATATACTAGTAATATATACACTAGTAATACATATACTAGTCATATATATACTAGTTATATATATTTGTTTTTTTAGGCTTTCGCGGGTACTTACATGTGTGCTGTTTAGCTTCCTTCGGGTATTCTCCCACGTCATTGTAGTTCTGTTAAAGTTGTAGCAACGTTTCAGCAAAATCTCATCTGCCGTCCTCAGGCTTCTGTATAGAGTTAGTTCTTGGTTTCAAATTTGAGGCTGGTCCATTCTGATTGGCTGGGAGCCTGGATCTGTGTTCATTGGACTTGGAGTTTGATTGATTGGTGTTTCTGGTTTCTTCTGTCTGTTTTGTGGCTTTGATTGGCTGGCAACACTCTGTTCTTGTGTTGGAGGCTTTCAGTGCAGCTTGGCTCCGTGTGAAGTTATATATATATGTGTGTGTGTATATATATATATATATGTGTGTGTGTGCTGTTCAGCTTCCTTCGGGTATTATCCCACATCATTGTAGTGCTTTTAAAGTTGTAGCAATGTTTCAGCAGAATCTCATCTGCCCTCATCAGGCTTCTGTATTGAGTTCGTATGTGGGTCAAGCTATCACAGCCATTAGTTTTAAATTTGAGGCCAGCCTACTGTTGTCCCAGGATGGTTGTTTTCTTCATCCTGATTGGTTGGGAGTCTTGGTCTGTGTTTATTGGTCTTGGAGTTTGTTTGATTGGTGTTTCTGGTTTCTTCTGTCTGTTTTGTGGCTTTGATTGTCTGGCAACACTCTGCTCCTGCATTGGAGGCTTTCAGTGCAGCTTGGCTTCGAGTAAAAGGACGGCTATCATCTATTAGGAAGCCAGGTTTCATCTGGGTGCCTGGTTGGGGTGTGTTTGAGCTGGAGGTATCAGGGGGAGTCTGTTTGTGCCCAGGTGTTTGCCTGGCTTGTGGTGTGGAGATTTTTTTGTTTGAGAGTGCAGGCTTCCAAATGATTGACAGTCTGCTTGAATCATCTCTTCTATTCATGCTTTCAGGTCTTTTTTCAATCTCTATGGCTTCTCTGATGATTCTGTGGCTGAGGTTTTCTATAGTGGCTAGGGTTTTGGTGCCATTGAAGTTGATGTTATGACCTGTGGCTTTCATGTGTTGGAGGTGTGAGGAGGTGTGTTCCAGCTTTTTTACTGATTTTTTTTTGTGTTCATCCAGGCAGGTACTTATTCTTCTATTGGTCTGTCCAATGTATGTGGCCGGGCATGATGCACAAGGGACTTCATATATGCCTTGGTTTTCCAGGTCAATTTTATCTTTGGGGTTTCTAAGGATGGCTGCTATTTTTTTGTCTGTTTTGAAGACAGTCTTGATGTGATGCCTGTGTAGTATCTTAATGATTTTGTCTGTAGTACCTCTTATGTAGGGCAGGACAGCTGCTCCATAGGTCTGTTGATCTTCTAGGTCTCTATTATGTCTTAGTGTGTTTTTGTGGGTCAAGCTGGTGATTTTGTTTTTGTGGAAGCCGTTGGCTGTCAGTACTTTAGTCAGGGTGCATAGTTCAGTCTTTATATGTGGCTTGGAAGAGATGATTCCACCAGACTGTCAATCATTTGGAAGCTTGCACTCTCAAACAAAAAAATCTCCACACCACAAGCCAGGAAACACCTGGGCACAGACAGAATTCCCCAATACCTCCAGCTCAAACATACCCCAAACAGGCACCCAGATGAAACCTAGCTATAATAGATGATAGCCATCCTTTTACTCGAAGCCAAGCTGCACTGAAAGCCTTCTAATACAGGAACACAGTGTTGCCAGCCAATCAAAGCCACAAAACAGACAGAAGAAACCAGAAACACCAATCAAACAAACTCCAAGACCAATAAATACAGACCAAGACTCCCAACCAATCAGGATGAAGAAAAAGCCATCCTGGGACAATAGTAGGCTAGCCTCAAATTTTAAACTAACGGCTGTGATAGCCTGACCCACAGACAAACTCAGTACAGAAGCCTGATGATGGCAGATGAGATTCTGCTGAAACATTGCTACAACTTTAAAAGCACAACTACAATGTTGTGGGATAATACCTGAAGGAAGCTGAACAGCATACACACACACACACACACACACACATGTGTAGGTTTAAGTATGTTTGGGTCTTTTCCCGTGTAAGATTAAGAGTATCTTGGTGACGTTTCAGTGAGGTCCCACTCGCCATCCTCAGGCTGGTGCTTAAGGCTTCATGCCAGTGCAAGCGGTGTGTGATTGGAGCTGCCGTCTCTCTATAAATACTGGTGGTGGGGGCTGGTGTGCTGGGCTAGTTGGCTGCGCTGCTGCCTTGATTGGTTGATGGGGTTGATGTTGGTATAATGGGCTGTGTGATGGCCTTGTGAGTTTTGTTGTGGAGATATCCTGGATCTTGTGCTGTAATCTCCTGGGTCGTTTGTTTTGTAATGATCTTTTTTCCATTAGTCTCTTGTGTTTTAATGGCTTGGGTAATGGTTGTGTGATTGGCTTGCAAGTTCTTTTGTTGTGGTGTCTTGGGTCCTGCTTTGTAATCTCCTGGGTTGTTTGTGTTTTGATCTCTTTTCCATTAGCTTTCTGTGTTGTAACAGCTTGGGTAATGGGTTGTGTGATGACCTTGTGAGATTTATTGCTGTGGTATCCTTGCTTGATTTATGACCATAATTGAACTCCAAATCTGTTTTGTTCAGTGAGACATGTGTTAAATGAGTTTTGCCTCATTTTATTTTACCTTTCTTGCCAGAGTTGTTAAGTGAACCACTGCCATTGATAAGTTAGTAACCTGGTTGTTAAATGAACCTGGCTTCCCCATTGACTTTGCTTGAGAGAAGATCGCAAAGGTGATCACATGATCTTGGAACACAACAGTGGCCATAAATATCAACCAGTTGCCAAGCATCTGAATTTTAATCATTGAGAGGGAGGGAGAAAGGGAGGGAGAGGGAGAAAGAAGGAGGGAGGGAGAGAAAAAGAGAATATTATCAGAAAACTGAAAAAGATACCAAGGAAAATGAGCGATAAAGTTTTGCAATGAAGAAAAACAATGACATTCTGGTCTCAGAAAAGAAAATCCTGTCAGCATTCATCAGGCATGCTTTTTATTTGCCAGTGATGTCTCTTTTTAATGTGATTAAAGATTAATTGCACACCTTCTCTAAAGGGGAGGGAAGACTGTAGAAATGGAGCCCACTTTCATAGCAAATGTTGCTACTCGTCTTGACATTGTGGCTTAAGGGCAGCATTAGCAAAATTGCCAGTGGAAAATCATAGGCCAAAAGTCAGCAGCAGATTGATTCAAATTGCTGCTCTGTCCTTCATTGTTAAGAGGTGAAGAGTACAACTCACCGCAGGCTCCACAGACAGAGCTGTGCAGGGAACAGCTGTGCAGAGACAAAAAAAATAAAATAAAAAATACTCCAGCAATTTACATAATTGAATGTCATTGCTCCATCCAGACCAGTTCTCAGCATAAAAAGCTATGATAGCTTTTCAGCCTCTTTGGCTGTGCTCTACAAACAACACCCCATACCGTTGCCTGTACCCACCAACCACTTTAACATTGATGGCAAATGTTCATGCAGAAGACTAAAGCAAAGGTGTCACACAATTAACACAGACATGATAATAATCCAGTTGGACCCATGGCCATTATTTGATTCTGTGAAATGGCATTTCTTGATCCAAAAAGCAGACCCTACACCTGAGGGAAAATGAAAGGATGATGATGTGGGTTTCTTTGACCCTATAAATCCACTCACAAACTGGATGATACACAAGACTTTTAAAATTGTTTCAAGAGTAGCTTCACAAACAGAGTGATTATTATTATCTGCTCCCCTTTCCACCTACAATATATTCACCTACCAGATACAAATAATGATTGAATCCAGCCAAAATGTTGTGGAAAGAAGCATTTTAAAAATTGCTTTCAAACACTGCTTCATAATTACTTATTTTTATTTATTTTGAAATGACTGATTTTTTTTTCTTGCTCTCCTTTCTGAACGCACCTGCAGATGCAAATGTTGTGCAGAGTAGCTTTTCTCCTTTTAAATGTAAGATTGCTAAACAAATACAGAAATAAGTATAATTTCTCAGTCATTGTAAATATAGCAGCTGCCTCCCACACAACAATCACTGAAGTTAATAAAAGCAGTAAATTGTGATGAAAGCCCATCATTGGGCTTGGAGCATAAAAAATACTGTAAATATTATATTAACTACAGGCTGTTGCATTTCAAGGATCATTAACTTATAACTAAATTTCTGTAGCACTTACCTTGACCTCTGATTTTCCTATCTTTCTCTAATGACTAGAGAAATTGAACTTCAATTGTACAATTTCAACTTAAACAATAAACTTCCAATGAATCCATCACAAGAGTAGAAAAAAATTCAATTCTTTTGCTCTTCCTCCTCAGAGAGTAATTTATTTATTTGGGAAAAAAGAATTTGTAAATACATTTTAGATCATACAAAGCTGGTCAACTAATCAATTGAAAAATGGTAAGATTTTTTTTTAAAGGGGAGAGGGGAATCTTGTCAAGGATTTGAAGAATTCATGTTAAGTTATAGCAGATATTCTGGGATTCTTCTTTGTCATTTCAGACCTTGTGTTTTCCGTCACATGGTCAATAATTTTCAGTCAGTTAACTTATGTGGAAGAGTAAAAATTCAGAAAAGGCAGCAAAGAGTGGGAAGGTGACAGGGGTCAATTCATAAGTCAAAAGTCCATTGTGAGAGGTGGGGCTTTGCTAATTTTTAAGAGGTCCAAATTCATATGCTAAGCCTCTATTAGGATTAATCCATGTACTGGACCTTCAATTTTCTCAAGCTCAAAATTATTGGCTCTATGTTTCCCTTTAATAAATAAAATTGTACAGTCCTTGAAAGAAGGATTAAAGGGTTCTCATGATCTTTTTCAAATTATTTGTACACCTCTGCTTTAGCTCTCTTTTAGAACTAAATACAGTGACATTTTGCCATTTGTAAAGTGGCTGTAAACTAAGTAGTGCTATATATGCCAGAAACATCTTTTTGTAACTTTCATTCACCACAACAATACTTAGAAGAAGGATGTAGAATAAAATGTTGCTGTTCATTCTCATTGACCGACAAGAGAATTCCTCTGTATGGTTCTAGCTCTTCTGTTTCTAGTCAGATAAATTCCATTCTCACCATTTTCTATTATCATTCCCACTCACAATATTCTGATACTCAGTGTCCCATGGCTTTCAGAGATAACTGAACATGTAGATTTCAGTACTGTAGCATAAATTTTTCTCTGGGACTTGAATTTTCTCCAATTATATTGTATTCAAGAACTGTATGGCAATGGCAATGGCACTTAAATTTATTTATTTGGTTTGTCAATTGCTTACAAGATAATAGGTATAAGTAAAAGCATAGTTATGGATACATATAAGAAAAATAAAAAAATAAAAGAAACACTAGGACAGGGATGGTAGGCACATTGGTGTGCTTATGGATGCCCCCTGCAGGCCTCTTAGGAAAGGGGTGAGGTCAATAGTAGACTGTCTAAGGTTAAAGTTGTTGGGGTTTGGGGAAGAAACCACCAGTCGGGTAGATTATTCCAGACATTGACCACTCTGTTGCTGAAGTTGTATTTCCTGCAATCAAGTTTGGTGCGATTAACTTTGAGTTTGTATCTATTGTTTGCTCTTGTATTGTTATGGTTGAAGCTGAAGTACTCATTGACAGGTAGGACATTGAAATGTATGATTTTATAGATTATACTTAGATAGGACCGAAAGCAGCATAGTGCTAGGTTTTCTAGGTCTAGAATTTCAAATCTGGTGGCATAAGGTATTATGCAACGAGTAGAGGAGTGGAGAGCTCTTCTTGTGAAATATTTCTGGACTTTCTCAACTGTGATAATATCAGATACGTAATGTGGGTATCAGACTGATGAGTTGTATTTGAGTATTGGTCTAGCAAATGTTTTGTATGGTCTAGTTAGTAGTATAATATTACCAGAGAAAAAGTTATGTAAGATTAGGTTAACAACTCTTAATGCCTTTTTGGCTATGTAGTTATAGTGGGCTCTAGTACTTAGATCATTAGAGATGAGTACTCCAAGATCCCTGGCAGAGTTTGGATCATCAACAAAGTCTTACACTATTCAGCCTGTATTTTATTTTCTGATTTTTTTTGCCAATATGTAAGACAGAGCATTTATTTGTTCAGATTTGAAGTTGCCATTTGTTTGACCATTCTTATATACAGTAAAGATATTTTTGAAGGCTAGCAGTATTGTCTGTGGTGTTGAATAGCTTTACATCATCAGCGAAGAGACCACAATTGCTCTTAATATGATCACAGAGGTCATTTATGTAGCGTATGAAGAGAGGTGGTCCTAGAACACTGTCTTGGGAGACACCATTGTTGACAGGTAAAGAATTTGATGGGACGTTCCCAATTTTGACCATTTGTTGCCTGTTTGACAGGAATGCTACTATCCAGTTATGCAGTTGTCCAGAGATACCATAAGATTTTAGTTTTAGGAGTAGTTTGACATGTACCACTGAATCAAAGGCTTTACAGAAGTCTATGTAGATTGTGTCTATTGCTTTGCCCTGATCAAGTTGTGTAGTCCATATGTTTTTCCAGTGTAAGAGTTGCAGATTACAGGATAGTTTTTTTCTGAAACCAAATTGTTTATTAGAGAGTAGGTTGTTTGTCTCTAAGTGGAGGTTAATGGATTGGTTAATAATTGATTCCATGACTTTACAGGTAACACAGCACAAAAAGATTGGTCTGTAATTTTCAACTAGGCTGTGGTCTCCCTTTTTGAAGATGGGGATGTCTGTGGCTTGTGACTATAGTTTTGGCAAGGAGCTGGTCCTGAAAGATTTTTCAAAGATTATGCTTATAGGTTCAGCTATGGCAGTGAATAGCTTTTTTAAGAAGTAGGCACATATTCCATCCAGTCCAAGAGACATAGATGAAAAATATTTGCCTCTACCAAGGATCAAACTCACAGCCTCCTGATTGTAAGGTGAGAGGTCCCCCTCTACACCACTGCACCATATACTACTTCACAGTGCCTTACAGCCCTGTCTAAGCAGTTTATAGAATCAACCTGTTCCCCCCAAAATCTGGGTCCTCATTTTGTCGACCTTGGAAGGATGGAAGGCTGAGTCAACCTTGAGCCAGTCAGAATCAAACTCTTGGCAGCCGGCAGTCAGTATGCATTATTTAAGGGTTGGAATACATTTTATACAACTTTTTTTTAAAATTTAAACACAGATTTTTGCTCTTTTAAATGTCAGTGATAAAATTGCAAGTATTGACTGCCTGCTTTACATAATCAGGTGTAGAAGCAAGACTGACCATCTGAATCCTACATCAAGCATTTTACATGAGGGTAATGAATGTTCCTATGGTATAAGGAATTCTAATTTAGATCTTTCCAGTCAACAAGGGAAGAGTGGGAACAGGACCTATATGGATGTTGTGGGCAGATGTTGTCCCTAGATGATTCCATGATGTCATCAGCAGACTTCTCCTCATCTCCTCTTCTCTGCATGTTTCCAGATTCCTTTTCTTATGAAATGCATGGAGAGAGAGGACAAGTCAAGGAAGAGGAGTTTTATGTGTTTACTGCTTGTTTGAAGGCCACAAGATTATGCTGAACTATTATTTCATATAGCCCTTTGGAGTTTCCAAACTAGCTAGAAAAGTTAGATGAAAACTAAATAAACAGCTCTGATAACTATCAGAATGCTCTGAGGAATTGTTAGTAGTTCATCAACAAAATAATTAAACATTTAAGACACTGATATTATGTATTTGCTTTTCATATGACATAAATCAGTAAAGATTATGTTGGCAATTTCCTTTAAATGCTGAATTACTAAACTTTTAAAATATGCACACTGAAAGTAGTTAGTGTTGAAAGTTGTGTTTGCACCTATAAATTATCTCTGCAGAGATCAATTTGGCAGATGATCAAGTATCTTGAGAACTTCCCATAAAATTTTAATTTGTTCCTTAATTCATTTAGTTAATTTCTGTGTCAGTCTTCCTCCCGGAAATGAATTTACAGAATAATGTGAATAGTTGCAGCAACAATAAAATCAACATTCTTTAAAAACAATAGGATTCATTTCAAAAGCATAAAGCAATATAAGAGGCAATCTAAAAGACAGGTGCTGCAGTAGTTGTCATAATGATTGAATTCATTAGCCCAATTGTTAACTGAAAGCAGACTATGAGGGAGTTTTCCTCTGGAGGGATCATGACTGAGGCCCTGCTACTGAGAAGGGCTTCCTGGCAGTGAGCCGTAATAACATAAGCAGCTCCAAATCAACACAAGCAGCTCCAAACCACACAAGGAGAGTCTTTGACAGTATAAGTTTGAAGATAACTAGGGGAAGTAATGTCCCAAAGGTGCTTTTCAAAAAAGAATTGCATTTTCTTGGCTTTTTCTATGAAAACCTTCTCCTTCTCATCCAAGAAGCTTCTTCAGTTCTGACTGAATGGTGGGCAATAGAAAAACTTATTTTCTTTGTAGTCATCTGAAGGTATCAGATGGTGCCAGAAGGTACCATCACTCTGAAGGTATTTTACCTCAAAAACTAGAAAAGCCTGACAAAAAAGGTCATAGCACTTTTAATCATAATGAAGGGCTGTGAATTCATTGGCGACATCCATTTTTCGCTTTGAGTTTATGGGGACCTAATCCAAACCCAAAGTGGGTTTTCCTTCCAATGGGATTTTTCCATGTATTTTACTTGGAAAGGTAGAAAAAACTGACTATAAAAGTCAGAACTATCCTAAATATAGTGATGCGCTACAAATTCATTGCTGACATCCATTTTTCGCAAGGAGTTTATGGGGTCATAACCCTAACCCTAATTGGTTTTCTCTCCAATGGGATATTTCAATGTATTTTACCAGGAAAGGTAGAAAAAATTGACTAGAAAAGTCAGAACTATCCAAAATATACTGATGTCCTACAAATTCATTGCTGACATCCATTTTTCACTTCCAGTATATGGGGTCAAAACCCTCACTCTAACATAGTTTTCTGTCCAATGGGATTTTTCTATGTATTTTACCTGGAAAGTTAGAAAAACCTGATTAAAAAAGACATACCCCTCCGAAGCATAACATAGCTTTGCGAAATGATTGGCGACATCAACTTTATTGGTGACATAAGCTTCAACCCTAACCCTAACCCAAACCCTATCCCTAACCCGAACACTCCAAAGAGATTTTTCCATGTATTTTACCTGGAAAGGTAGAAAAGCCTGACTGAAAAGATCAGACCCCTCCGAAGCATTATGTGAAGCTGCGAATTTATTAGTGACAACCATTTTCTGCTTCGACTTCATGGGGACCTAACCCTAACCCTAACTGTAACCCTAACCCTCCAAAGGGATTTTGCCATGTATTTTCGACTTGGAAAGGTAGAAAAGCCTGACTGAAAAGGTCATATGCCTCGTAAGCAAAACATTACACTGCGAAATCATTGGCAACATCACTTTTTCACTTTGACTTCAGGGGGACCTAAACTTAACCCTAAGTGAGTTTTCCCTCCAAAGGGATTTTTTTCCATATATTTAACTGAAAAAGTAGAAAAAAATGGAATAAAAAAGTCATAATTGTCCTAAGAAAAACATCAAAGAGCGAAATCATTGGCAACACCAATTTTTTCCTTTGACTTTATCGGGACATAACCCTAACCTTAACAATAACCCTAAACCTAACCCTCCAAAGGGATTTTTCCAAGTATTTTACATGAAAAGGTAGAATAGCCTCAATTAAAATGTCATACCCCTCCCAAACATAAAATCACGCTGCGAAATCATTGGCGACATCACTTTTCTGTTTCGACTTCATGGGGACAGAAACCTAACCCTACACCACCCCAAACCCTAACACTAACACTAACCCTTTCCCTCTAATGCAATTTTACCATGTATTTCAGCTGGAAAGGTAGAAAAGACCCCTCCTAATCATAATGTTGTACTGTGAATTCATTGGCGACATCCATTTTCCGCTACAACTTCATGGGGACCTAACCCTAACCCTAACCCTAACCCTAACCCTAACTCTAACCCTAACCCTAACCCTAACCCTAACCCTAATCATAACCATAACCATAGCCATAATCCTAAACCTCGAATGTGATTTTTCCATGTATTACATCTGGAAAGGTAGAAAAGGTCATATCCCACCTAAGCTGTTGCGCTGTGAATTCACTGGCGACATCCATTTTCCACTACAACTAAGCAGAACGTTGCACTGTGAACTAATTGAGGACATCCATTTTCCGCTTCGACTTCATGGGGAACAAACCCCAACTCTAAGGCTAACCCAAACCTTCCAATGTGATTTTTCCATGTATTTCAGCTGAAAAGGTAGAAAAGACTGACTGAAAAGGATATCCCCCTCCTAACCATAATGTCGCACTGTGAATTCATTAGCGCAATCGATTTTTCGCTTCAACTTCATGTGGACCTAGCCCGAAACCAAAGCCCAACAATAACCCTAACCCTAACCCTAACCCTAACCCTAACCCTAACCCTAACCCTAACCCTCTCATTCAATTTTTCTGTGTATTTTAGCTGGAAAGGTAGAAAAGCCTGACTGAAAAGGTCATACACCTCCTAAACATAATGTTACGTGGTAAATTCCTTGGCGATATCCATTTTCCCCTTAAACTTCATGGGGACCTAACCCAAACCCAAACCCTAACCCTAACCCTAACCCTAACCCAACCCCAATCCTAACCCTAACCCTAACTCTAGCCCTAACCCTAACCCAAGACCAAAAGTAACCCTAACTCTAACATTACCATAACATAAACCCTCACCCTCACCCTCACCCTCACCCTCACCCTAACCCTAACCCTAACCCTAACCCTAACCCTAACCCTAACCCTAACTCTAGCCCTAAACATAACCCTAGACCAAAACTAACCCTAACTCTAACATTACCCTAACCTAAACCCTCACCCTAACCCTAACCCTAACCCTAACCCTAACCCTAACCC
>BLBF01000007.1:6971919-6999630 GCA_015471245.1 Laticauda colubrina
ACTAACCCTAACACTTACATTACCCTAACCCTAACCCTAACCCTAACTCAAACCCTAACCCTAACCCTAACCCCAACCCCAAACCTAACCCTACCCCTAACCCTAACCCTAACCCTAACTCAAACCCTAACTTTCACATTAACCAGAACCCTCACTCTAATCCAACTCTCACCCCACTCATCCTCCAATGCAATTTTTCCAGGTATTTTACCTGGAAAGATAGAAAAGCCTGAATGAAAAGTTCACACCCCTCCGAAGCATAATTAGCTGTAAATTCATTGGTGATATCCACTTTCCCCTTCAAGTTCATGGGGACCTAACCCTAACTCTAACCCTAACCCTAACCTTAACCCTAACCCTAACCCTAACCCTAACCCTAACCCTAACCCTCACCCTAACCCTCACCCTCACCCTCACCCTCACCCTCACCCTCACCCTCACCCTCATCCTAACCCTAACCCTAACTCTAACTGTAACATTAACCCTAACCCTAACCATAAGCCTGTCCTTCACCCTCACCCTAACCCTTACCCTCCAATGCAATTTTTCCACATATTTTACCTGGAAAGTTGGGAAAGCCTGAACGAAAAGGTCATACCCCTCCTAAGCATAATGTTGCATTGTGAATTCATTGGTGACAACCATTTTCCGCTTCAACTTCACGGGGACCTGACTCTAAACCCAACCACAACCCTAACCCTAACCCTAACCCTAACCCTAACCCTAACCTTAACCCTCATCCTCACGCTAATCCTAACCCTAACCCTTACCTTAACCCTAACCTTAACCCTAACCCTCACTCTCCAATGCAATTTTTCCACATATTTTACCTGGAAAATTGGAAAAGCCTGAATGGAAAGATCATACCCCTCTTAAGCATAATGTGCTGTATATTCATTGGTGATATCCACTTTCCCCTTCAAGTTCATGGGGACCTAACCCTACCTCTAACTCTAACCCTAACCCTAACCCTAACCCTAACACTAACATTACCCTAACTCTAACCCTAACCCTTACCCTAACCCTAACCCTAACATTACCCTAACCCTAACCCTACCCCTAACTCTAA
Organism: Laticauda colubrina; assembly: GCA_015471245.1. Taxonomy (NCBI): domain Eukaryota; kingdom Metazoa; phylum Chordata; class Lepidosauria; order Squamata; family Elapidae; genus Laticauda; species Laticauda colubrina. Next base: position 6,972,989 of record BLBF01000007.1, read on the forward strand.
CCCTAACCCTCACTCTAACCCAACTCTCACCCCACTCATCCTCCAATGCAATTGTTCCAGGTATTTTACCTGGAAAGATAGAAAAGCCTGAATGAAAAGATCATACTCGTCCTAAGCATAATTAGCTGTAAATTCATTGGTGACATCTATTTTCCACTTCAACTTCATAAGGAGCTAACCCTAACCCTAACCTTAACCCTCCAATGCAATTTTTCCATGCATTTTAGCAGGAAAGTTAGAAAAGCCTGACTGAAAAGGTCAACCCCTCCTAAGCATAATGTTGCGCTGTGAATTCATTGGTGATATCCATTTTCCACTTCAACTTCATGGGGAGCTAACACTAACCCTAACCCTATCGCTAAATCTACAGTGCAATTTTTCAATGTATTTTACCTAGAAAAGTAGAAAAGCCTGACTGATAACGTCATATCTCTCCTAAGCATAATATTGCACTGTGAATTCATTGGCAACATCCATTTTGCGCTTCAACTTCATGGGGACCAAACCCTAACCCTAACCCTAACCTGAACCCAAACCCAAACCCAAACCCAAACCCTAACCCTAACCCTAACCCTAACCCTAACCCTAACCCTAACCCTAACCCTAACTCTAACCTTCCATGCAATATCTTCATGCATTTAACCTGAAAGGTAGAAAAGCCTGACTGAAAAGGTCATACTCCTCCTAACTATTATTTGATGCTGTGAATTCATTAGTAATATCCATTTTCCACTTCAACTTCATGGGGTCCTAACTCTAACCGGAAGTGAGTTTTCCCTCCAAAGGGATTCTTCCATGTTTTTTCCCCTGGAAAGGTAGAAAAGCCTGATTCAAAAAAATCATACACATTCTAAGCTTAACATTGCGTGGTGAAATCATAGGTGACCTCAATTTTCCGCGTCGACTTCTCGGGGACCTAACCCTAACCCTCAACCTTACCCTAACTCTCCAAAGAGATTTTTTCCATGGATTTTACCTGGAAAGGTAGAAAAGCCTGACTGAATAGGTCATAAGTATTGATAATACTTACATAATATTCTAAGTATTATGTTGACCTGCAAATTCATTGGCAACATCAATTTTCCACATCGACTTAATGGTGATCTATCCCTAATCCTAACTCAAACCTTCCAAAGTGATTTTCCAATGTATATTACCTGGAAAGGTAGAACCGCTTGAGTGAAAATATCATACCCTTCATAAGCATAACATTTCGCTGCGAAGTCATTGGCCAGATCACTTTCTGCTTCAACTTCATGGGGACCTACCCCTAAGCCTTCCCCTAACCCTAACTTCAGCCCTAACCCTAACCTTAACCATAACACTCCAAAGGGTTTTTTCCATATATTTTATTTTGGAAGATAGAAAAACCTGACTGAAAAGTTCATAACCCTCCTAAGCATAATGTTGCATTGTGAATTTATTGGTGACATCCATTTTCTCTTCGACTTCATGGGGCCCTATCCCTAAACCTAAGTGTTCCCTCCAATGGGATTTTTCCATGTATTTTACCTAGAAAGGTGGAACAGCCTGATTAAAAATGTCATAAGCCAACTAAGCATAACATCATGCTGCAAAATCATTGGTGACCTCAACTTTCCACTTTGACTTCATTGGGTCTTAACTCTAATTCTAACCCTAACCCTAACCCTAACCTTAATGCTAACCCTATCCCTAACCATAACCATAACCTTTATCCTCCAGTGGGATTTTTCCATGTATTTTACCTGGAAAGATAAAAAAAGCCTTAGTTAATATGTCATACCCCTCCTAATCATATCATTGCACTCATTGGCGACATCAATTTTCCGCTTTGACTTCATTGCAACCTAACCTAATCCTAACCCTTACCCTAACCCTAATGTCCAAAGGTATTTTTCCATGGATTTTCAATACCAATGGATTTAGTTCCTAATAAATTTGTTAGTAGTATAGCAACATCAGCAAAACATGGAATAAATTGTCTGAAAACTTTGCAAATCCCAAGAAACTTTGCAGTTGTTTCCTGGTTTTTGGAACTTGCCATTTTAATACCACTTCCACTTTTTTGGGATCCATTTCCACTCCTCATTCTGAAATATGATACCCTGAATAATCTAATTGTTTAGTTTGAAATTCACATTTCGATAATTCCACATAAAGTTGGGCATTTAATAATTTTCTAAGCTCCTGTCTGACGAATGTAATATGTTCTTGCTTAGAATTAGAATAAATTAAAATATCAACCAAATAAACTAAAACACCTTTATACAAATGTTCATGCAAAACTTCATTTATCAATTGCATGAATACTGCTGGAGCTCCTTGCAATCCAAATGGCATAACATTATAGTAGTAACTTCCAAGATGACAATTAAATATGGTTTACCATTCATCCCCCTCTCGAATTCTTACTTTATAATAGGCTTCTCTTAAGTCTAGTTTTGTGAAAATTCATCCTTTCGCTAGTGTGGCTAGTAAGTCCTTCATTAATGGCAATGGATACAATGGTTCTACACAGATGGTGTTCAACTCTCGATAGTCCACACATAAACGCAACCCTCCATCTTTTTTTTTTTTCTCGGAATAACACGGGCGCTGCCATATGGGATCTTCCTGGAGTGATAAATCCTCTTTTTAAATTTTTATCGATGTATTTTCTAATTTCCTCCAATTCCTTTTGAGTCATTGAGTACATTCGTGGTCTGGGTAATGCCACTCCTGGGATCAATTCGATGCCACAATCTGTAGGTTGATGGGGTGGTAAAGAATCAGTCCCATCTTTCTTGAATACATCTGCTAAGTCTTCATACTCAATTGGATAGGGTTTTTCAGTAAGTGTTCCCTCTCTTACTAGATTTTTATTATTTGAAGGGCAAGGTGGGTCATCATCATGGCATGGTGGATTAGGACCAATAGCTAGACGTAATTTATGATAACCACCTTCCCAGTGTATAGTTTATCAAGCCAGCTAGTCCCTTTTATCAAGCCAGCTAGTCCCAGAATTAATGCTTCGCTTATGTGAGGAACCACCACAAAAATAATCCCCTCCCAGTGCTCCCCCATCACCATTTTGATATATTCAGTTCTATGAGTTGCTGGAGCTCCACCCAATATAGATCCATCCACCTGTTCAAATTTAATAGGAACACCTAATTTAATAACTCTTAAATTTAATTTATCAACTACTGCTTGAGTTATTAAACATCTTGTGCATTCTGAATCTATCAATGCCCTCACCTTAATTCCCTGATCAGTCCATTTATTCCATAAGCCCATAGGTAAAATAAAAGGATGAATGGGTTCACTTAACACTGGGTCATCTGGCATCTCATTATCTATATCAGCTTCTCCCAACGTAGTGGGTTGCATAGCAGACCTTTCATCTTCCCCTGGAATAACTAATGGATTCTCCACTATTCCCCTCGCCTTGTCTTGGTCATGCCACTCATGTCTACTTAGTTTAGTCCTATTCAATTCTGTAGTAGATCACGGATCCTTTGCTGCTATAGGTTGAACTGGGCAATCCGTAGTCCGGTGCCCTGGTCTATCACAGAGAAAACATTCTACTAGTATTTTGTGTTGACATTATTCTGGGTTGTGGTTTTGGACTTGTGTTTATGAACTTTCGTGGTTGTATTAGTCCTTCCAGTCTCAGCTTCAAACGACGCAAACCATCATCTAGTTCAATTGCCACATGATATCAGTCAGTCAATGTAGTATATGAACCTCTATATAAACAAGCTTGATGTAATTTAGGGTCCACTCCTTCTTTAAATATATGAATTAATAAACTCTCCGGTAATGACAGGAGTTTACTAGCCACTTGTCTAAATTTATTTACATATTCCCGTGCTGTTTTCCCTTTTTGTTTTATTGTTAAAAAATACTCTTCTTCTTTCTTGTCTGCAGATGTAACTTCAAATCAATTTCTTAATGCATCCAAAAATTGTCCTATATCCCGCAACTCCTCCACTCTATGGCAATATAGATCAGATGCCGATTCTTCTGCTTCTCCCACTAACACTCCAGTAATAGCCACTACCATTGACCAATTTGAGAGATAACAATGGGAGTATAAATCAAAATGGTTTAATACTTGGCTTAAGAAAATAGCCACTTTATTTGTGTTTCCATCAAACATGGTTGTTAGAGGAGGAGGAGGAGGCCCCCACCTCCCTGGTATTTGACCTCCCCAACATGTTCCATAATCCAGATCCCGTGTCTACGGACCAAGATCTCATGGAATATCCATCTTCCCCTATGTTTCTATCCTCCATTCTACTAGAACGTAAGTCCGATCTGTCCAATCCACTTCCAACTTCAGACTCCTGAAATCCTAATGGACTGGATGCATATAAAGTGTCCTTTTCAGATTGTAATGCTTGTTTCCGAATTGAGGTCCCTCTCTCCTTTGTTCCTTTTAAAGTAATCTCTCCAAATTGCATCTTTAATATTTCTAATGTGTCACTTCCTGCAAATGCCCATTGACTTTCATCGAACACAAACCGTTTCACTTTCCAATCCATTGGACATTCCCTTTGCCTATATTCTTTCCCTTTTCCTTCTCGTAAACCAGGGTCTGGGTCACTTACTCGCACCTTAGTTGTTTTAGGTCTTATTACAGGTGGTACTGTCACCGGCATGTCCTCTCTCTCCATTTCCCCCATTTGTTTTCCATTGCCCTCTCCACCATAGTCTTCAGCCACTTCTGTGCCTTCCTCCACCATCCATTTGGGATCTATGCCTTCTGCCATTATCCATGGTGAAGTAGGTTTGCTTGTTTAAGTATAAAGGTGAGAGCGCTGACTTTCTGTTAGCCTTCATTTGTACACGTAGGAATTCTAACGATAAACTACATTACTCACAGGATTCGTTGTGAATAGGTAGATTTATTTTCAATCGTTTTCCTTCAAACACGGTAACAACAGATATACCGGATAAAGTCAGCCCTGAGATCATTCGTCTCTCAGCGCAATTTATCAAACAGCCCCACCCTATGCAGCTAATTAACATCTGCCCTCCCCATTAGTTCTACACGCCTCCACCCCACAATGCTAAACACCACTAATTACTAAACAGAATGTGGTTTCAATTCCCAGGTTGTGCTTTAACTTCCCCAATGATTATATTTCATTTCGGGTAATGAAAGGAGTTGGTGTGACAAATCCTCTCTCACCCCATTCCTGCTGCACGTTCGTGCTGACATGAGATAAGTTGAACTGGGGTAGGATCCTCAAACGCACGAGACGCTTTCCGCTCAGGTTGATATATTGCAATTGGCAGGATCAGACTTTCACTCCCCAATCAAGACAATGTATGGGGATTCACCTCAGGAGATAAACTGGTCAGTTCTTTGAATCCCGACAATTACGTTGTGCTGTGAATTCTTTGGCAACATCAATTTTCCACTTCAACTTCATGGGGAGCTAAACCTAATGCTAACCCCAACCCCAACAGTACCCCAACCCTAACCCTAACCGTAACTTTAACCCACCAATGGGAATTTTCCATGCATTTTACCTGGAAAGTTAGAAAAGCTTTACTGAAAACGTCAAACCCTTCCACAGCATAACGTTGGTCTCTGAATTCATTGGCAACATCCATTTTCCACATCTATTTCATGAGGACCTAACCCTAACCCTAACCCTAACCTTCCAATGCAATTTTTCCATGTATTTTACCTGGAAAGGTAGAAAATCCTGACTGAAAAGGTCATACCCCTCCCAAGGATAACGTTGCACTGTGAATTTATTGGCCACATCCATTTTCTGTTCGATTTCATGGGGACCTATCCCTAATCCTATGTGAGTGTTCCCTCCAATGGGATTTTTCCATGTATTTCACCTGGAAAGGTAGGAAAGCCTGATTAAACAAGGCATATGCCGACTAAGCATAACATCGTGCTGCGAAATCGTTGGTGATATCAATTTTCCACTTTAACTTCACCCTAATCCTAACCCTAATCCTAATCCTAACCTTAACGTTAATGCTAACACTAACCCGAACCATAAAACTAACCCTAACCCTAACTCTAACCCTCCAATGGGATTTTTTTCCAAGTATTTTACCTGGAAAAGGTAGATAAGCCTGACTGAAAAGGTCATACCCCTCCTAAGCATAATGTTGCACTGTGAATTCATTGGTGACATCCATTTTCTGCTTCAACTTCATTGGGTCATTAACCTTAACGCTAAGTTAAGGGATTTTTCCATGTATTTTACCTGGAAAGGTAGAAAAAACTGTCAGAAAAAAGTCAGAACTATCCTAAATGTAGTGATGTGCTACACATTCATTGCTGACCTCCGTTTTTAGCTTCAAATTTATGGGGTCAAAGCCCAAACCCTAAGTGGGTTTCCCCTCTAATGGGATTTTTACATGTATTTTACTTTAGAAAAGTAGAATGTTGCACTGCAAATTCATTGGTGACATCCATTTTCTGCTTCGAATTCATGGGGACCTAACTGTAACCCTAAGTGGGTTTTTCCTCCAATGGGATTTTTTCCATGTATTTTCCCTGGGAAGGATAAAAAAAACTGACTAAAAAGTCATAAATATTCTAAACATAGTGATGTGCTACTGATTGCTGACATCCATTTTTCACTTTGAGTTATGAACCTCTATTTTGCCTGAAAAAGTATGGAAGTTGCACTGAGAAGGTCAGCACACTCTTAAGCATATCAATTCTCTGTGAATTTATTGGTGATATCCATTTTTATACTTGTGTTCTTGGGGACCTAACCCTATCCCTAAGTTGGTTTAACTTCCAATGGGATTTTTTCCGTTATTTTACTTGGAAAGGAAGAAAATCTGGACTGAAAAAGGTAAATGAGCTCCTAATTAGCAGTGCTCAATTTTTCATGGTACCATTTCTACCACTCCATGATAAATATATGGGGAAATCACACTGGAGGTTAAACACAGTTAAGGTTAGGGTCAGGGGTGTGTTGGCTACCGGTTCTCACCAGTTCAGGTGAACTGGATGCTAATTTTACATCTGGTTTGCTGAACTAGTAGTTGTAATGATTGGCTGGCCCTTCCCACCCCTCCCCTCCCAATACAGCCTATTTTGGATCCCAGGTAGGCACAGGGCCTGAGCAGAGGGTCGAGGAGGGTGCAAAACAGGCCTTTCTGAAGTTCAGGAAGGTTGAAAATGGGCAATTTTCTGGCCTCCAGAGGGCCTCTGCAGCCTGGGGAGACTGTATTTGTCCTCCCAGAGACACAAAGACAGCCTCAGGAGCCCTGGGAAGGTGAAAAATGGGCCTCTCAGAAGTTCAGGAAGGCTGGAAATGGGCCTGTTGCTGGCCTTCAGAATGCCTCCGCAGCCTGGGGAGGCCATTTTCGCTGGGGGCTCAGGAAACTTTCTGGAGCTCAGGGAAGGCAAAAAATGGGGCTGACTAGCCCACACCCACCATGGCCACACACCCCCAGGAACCAGGCAGAGAACCAATTGCTAAATTTTTTGAAGTGTACCACTGAGGGAAACCTATCAATCACCCATCTAGGGATGGAATTAACCTCTTCCCTTCAGGAAGAAGGACAAGATTACAAACATTTTCATTATATAGTATATTAAGTAACACTTCTGTGATCAGTGCTACTCCCTGGAGTTCCCCAAGACCTTTTATAGCTGCTGCAGTGTTGGCTACTTCTTGTTTCTTCCTGTGGGAAAAGATATAGGAGGGGACAATGATGCAGCTTGATCATACAGCCAGTTGTATTGCTTCTGTTGTGAGACACCCAATTTAAAAAATAGAGAATATAGAATAATAGAATTGAAAGGGTTAATGGCTTTTGGCAGCATGCCCAGGCTTTCAATCAGCCTGAGCAGCTGCTCTTAGTTTCCTTCTCAGTTGCTCCATTTGCTTTGGGGTTGACTTTTTTTAAAGGGCAATGGCTGTTTTAAGTTTTCTACATAGTTTTAGTGGTTCCTGTCACTGTCCTTTTGGGGTATATTTCCCTCACTCTTTTTGAAAACCTCTAGTGATGGAGTACCCACAACTTCTGAAGTCAAGCAATTCCATTGGTTGATTGGTCTCACCCTTAGGAAATTTCTTCTTAGTCCTAGGTTGTTTCTCTCTTTGGTTAGTTTCCATCCATTGTTTCTTCTTGTGCTTTTTGGTGCTTTGGAAAAAGATTGACTCCCTCATTTTTGTAGGAGCCCCTCAAATTTCATGACAGAACAATTAATCACTGGAACAATTTGCCCCTACAAGTTGTAAATGCTCCAACATTGCAAGTTTTTAAGAAGAGATTGGATAACCATTTGTCTGAAGTGGTGTAGGGTTTCCTGCCTAAGCAAGGGGTTGGACTAGAAGAACTCCAAGGTACTTTCCAACTCTGTTATTCTATTCTAAATATTGGATCAGTGCTATTTTGTTGTGAGTTGGACTAAGGAGAAATTTCCTAAGGGTGAAACCAATCAAGTTGGCCACATTCACCCAGTCACATGACCACCCAGCTACACCCACCCAGTCATTAGGGCAGAGAACCAGTTGTTAAATTATTGGAATCCCACTACTGATGGAGAAGCTTTTGTCTTAATGTATTCTTGGGCTGGAAGTGTGCACATAGGTTGAAAACATTTTAAGTACTTTTGTCACAAGCTCATTATGACTTCACAGATCACTGTCCAAACTTTTACAGTAACTGATGTCAAAATTAGCTGAAGAATCCAGGAGAAACAACATGGTAGCACCTCTCTATCTAGGCAAAGTCCCATGAGGACAACTGCAGGGGTTCAACCAATTTCTCTCTAGTTCTTTGTGGAAAACTGGAAGCTCTTGACCTGCCTTTTTCCTCCCTGGTATCTTTGTCCTGAAAAAGGGACTAGGGAGGATATTTCAAAAATCATTATGGCTAAAAGCCTTGAAAGTTTCCAACTTCGCAGTCATAATCTCTTAAAGGTCAATCTTTCTTGCTATGTTCATCCCCTTTGTGTCAAAAACTGAAGAAGCTTCAGGCATTTTGAAAATCCCCATTATAGCTTGTGAAGAAATCTATTTTTCAAATTGAATCCAAAAGTAGCTTGAGATGCACAGAGTTGTCTTTGAATCTTGAATCACAAACTCAGATCAAATCATGCTTTCATCAACTCTCCAATTTCCATTTCAGATGGAATCAGAGACAGATTCTCTAGGCCTTGCTAACACATTTACCTCAGCTGCATAATCAGAAGTCACAGAGGCATCCTTGTTGGGATATCAAATTATGACAGGGCCACAGAGAGGTATATTTTAAGCTGTACTAGTTGTATAGCTCCTGGGTGTCTGAATTCAAGCTTCAGATCATGTATTATATAATGGTGGAAATGTTGATGAATATAGAACTTTGGAAAGATTCAATGGATGAAAATCCTAAAGGGAAAAACAACTCAAAAATCTTGGGAAACTCTAAAAAGTGTGATCACAGAAGCCCAGACCAGCACAATACCCCTGAGAAAGAAAAACAAGAAATCCAAGAAGAAACCAGTATGGTTGCACAAAGATCTCTCTGGCAAATTGAAAGAAAAAAAGGACAAGTACAAAAAATGGAAAGAAGGATGTTCTGTTCTGAGAATAGAAGTACTCGAGACCGGTGTTCATCAAACAGCTCTTTATTCTTAACTAATTCAGTGACTTCGTAACAGAACATTGCCAGGGCCATGGCAGCCCTTTTTGTAGCGGCTGCTCATGGCTTGCAGCCAATGACAGGTCTTTAAGTTTTCCCGCCATCAGGTGGGCCAATTGCAACGGTACTTTACTAACCAGTCCTATCGCAGCCTGCTCAGCCAATCAGATTAAGGTATTTGGAGCATTCCAATTCTTATACACAACACCCCTCCCCTCTTGGTTTTGTCCAACGTGCGTAATGTAGTCACTCAGGTAGGTGGGGCATTTGCGGGTCCTACTTGACCTGTGCAGCTCAGTCTCAGCGTGGTCTTCCATCAGTTCGGTCAGGATCGCCTTTTCTCTGTGTCTTCTCCATGGAACCTCCTGGACAGGTGAGTCAGCCTTACCACTCCCCTCCGTGTCTCTCGGGCTGATTGAGTTGGCTCTGCCACTCCCTCCTGTTCTGTCCGGGTTGGTCGAGCTGGCCTGGCTGCCTCCTTCCTGGAAGCCCTCGCCTCGCTTCCCTGCTACTGGTTCTCTTCTCTGGAGGTTATCTATGGGTAAGTGCTCTTTTTGTCTTACCGGGGGTTCTAATTTGGGTTTGTGTTGTGCCTTTTGTCATGTTATTGGTGGTTCTTCTCTCCCTTTTTTTATTATTTTGTGTTTCCCCCCCCCTCCTTGGTTGTTTTTGGATTGTTTGTTGGGGGTGGTATTTGCGGCGGTGCTTCGGAACTAGGTAGGTTAGTGTTGCGTTCCAATGTCCTAGAGCAAAACTGGTCGATGTGTCATTTCCATTTCTGCCGTCATCTAGTTCAAGTCGGTATGACCGGGGCCCTGTAATTTGTATAATTGTGGCTGGAAGCCATAATGGTGAGATTTTTGGCATAGACTAGGTCTCCAGTGGTAAAGGAGCGGTATTTACTTGAGGAGTCAGGGTTTTTTTCAGAGGTGTACGTGGGGTGTAATCTATCTAGGTAGGAATGCAATTTTCTGCCCATGAGGAGTTCTGCTGGGCTTTGGTTAGTGGATGTGCTAGGGGTGATATGCTGAATTGTTAACAGTTTGTTTAGTCTATCTTGGATGTCCCCAGTGTCCAGTTTGTCTAGGGCTTCTTTTGTATAATGAACTGTGTGTTCAGCTCGTCCATTTGAAGCCAGATGAGCCGGCGCTGTTAGGGCATGTCAGATGCCTTGTCCAGCTAGGTATTGCTCAAAAGCTAAGGCAGTAAATTGCGGGCCATTGTCAGATACTACTACATCTGGCAGTCCATGTGTTGCAAAGAGTTTGTTCAATTGTTTTATAACTGCTTCAGTAGTTGTGGACGCCATAAGAATAACCTCCAGCCAGTTTGAATAAGCGTCAACAATTATCAAATATGTATTCCCTTTCGTTGGCCCTGCAAAATCAATATGGAGTCTCGACCAGGGGCCTCTGGGAGTTTCCCATTCTAGGATTAGTGCAAGGGGGGGTAGGCCTTGATTTCTGGCAGTGATGGCATGTTGCCACCCATTGTTCAATGTCTTTGTCCATCCCTGGTCACCAGACATAACTCCTAGCCAAGGCTTTCATTTTTACTATGCCCGGGTATTCCAATTCTTATACACAACAAAGTACATACAACTAAGGCAGAATATCAGCAGATAGCCAGAATCTGCAAAGACGAAGTCAGGATAGCAAAGATTCAGAACAAAGAAAGACTTGCAACAAAAGTCCAAGATAATAAAAAAAATTCTTCCAACATAAAAAGAAAAAGAAAAAAAATCAAGGAAACAGTCAGTCCACTAAAGAGAGAAGACGGCAAGGAAGTAAAGGCCCGGTCCCACTGGCCGACGGACGCAAAATGTATGCATAAAGGACACAGTGGACAAACAAAATTTCGGGGGTGGCTCCATCCATTGTCATCCGCTCCAAAAAGTGGCGAAAATTTGCACAAACAGAACGGAAAAGAACGGAAAAGAATGGACGTGGGTAGTATGTAGCGGGGATGTTAAACGGATGTTCATAGGAAGCCTAGCAGATGGAAGCGGATGACACCTCCGAAGGGGTTCCAGGGGATAATTTTGAAGCGGAAGCATAGCGGATGAAGCGGATGCAACACGTACGCCTAAAGGAAAGAAAGGGGATGCTGCGTGGATGTATATCGGATGCAAACCATTCACTGCGCATCCTTTCTATTTCCGTGCTACTAACACTGTGTAGATGTTCCATGTACCCTTTCTTTCCTCCCTCTTTCTGTTTTCAGCTGCAGTGGATGTGAGTTGTGAGGATGCCCAGAGGATGCAGAGAGGATACAGCGGACGTTTAACGGATGATAAACGGACATAGAACATTTGTTGCTCGTATGTTGCAGATTTACATTGTACACGGCGGAAAGTTCATCCATTCACAAAGTTTTGTGCAGCTCAAAACTTCTTGCGCGGATGAAATCGCAGTGGACGGGTGCTCGACGGATAGAGCGTATGAAGCATGTATGCAATGAGTACACAATGGATGCATAGCATTTTCCAATGGATGGCAAGCTTTTTTTAACATTTTACATCCTCTTTGCATCCGTAAGTGCAGTGGGACAGGGCCTTAACAAGCAACAGAGAGAAAGCAGAACTGCTTAACTCATTCTTTGCATCTGTCTTCATGCAAAAAGAAAATATAGCTCAACCCACCAAAAACATAACTGGAAAAGACAGACCAGAAATAAAAATTAAAATAAGCAAAAAAATAGTAAGAGAACACTTGTCTGATCTTGATGAAAACAAATTACCAGGGCCTGATGGATTACATCCCAGAGTTTTAAAGGCGCTGGCAGAAATAATCTCAGAACCACTGCACCATATCTTTCAAAAATCCTGGAGCACCGGGGAACTACCAGAGGACTGGAAAAGAGCAGATGTGGTTCCCATCTTCAAAAAAGGAAAAAAAGCAGACCCAGGAAACTAAAGACCAATCAGCCTAACATAATACCCAGGAAGATACTGGAAAAGATAATTAAAAAAAAAAAAAACAGATCTGCCAACATCTAGAAATATCTAGAAACAAGTAAAGTAATAATAGCAGTCAGCATGGATTTGTTAAGAACAGATCATGCCAAACCAATCTTATTTCATTCTTCAACACAGTGACAAAATTAGTAGACCAGCAAAATACTGTAGACATGATATATTGAGATTTTAGCAAGGCATTTGACAAAGTAGACCACAATCTACTTCTTAGTAAGCTAGAAAAAAGTGGGATAGATAGCACTACTATCAGATGGATTCACAACTGGCTGACAAACCATACTCAACGAGTAGTCCTTAATGGTCTAAGTCTACATGGAGGGAAGTAAGCAGTGGGGTGCCACAAGGCTCCGTCTTAGGCCCAGTACTCTTCAATATCTTCATTAACGACTTAGATGAGGGAATAGAAGGGGAACTTACCAAATTTACAGATGATACTAAGCTGGCAGGAATAGCTAACACTCAAGAAAGAAAGAAAAACCAAAAGTACACATATAGATTGGGTGAAACCAGGCTCAATAGCAGTAACTGTGAGAGGGATCTTGGAGTCTTAGTGGACAACCAGCTAAGTATGAGTAAGCAGTGTGCAGCAGCAGCCAAAAAAGCTACTGCAATCCTAAATTGTATTAACAGAGGGATACAATCAAGATCAAGGGAATTACTAATACCACTCTATAAAGCCTTAGTAAGACCATACCTCGAGTACTGCATCCAGTTTTGTTCACCACATTATAAAAAAGATGTTGAGACTCTAGAAAAAGTACAGAGAAGAGCAACCAGGATAATTAGGGGACTGGAGGCTAAAACATACAATGAATGGTTGCAGGAACTGGGTTTGGCTGGTCTAGTAAAGGGAAAGACCAGGGGAGACATGATAGTGGTCTCCCAATACTTGAGGGGCTGCCACAGGGAGGAAGGGGTCAAGCTATTTTTTAAAGCGCCTGTCGGCCAGATGAGGAATAATGGATGGAAACTGAACAAGAAGAGATTTAACCTGGAAATAAGGAGAAACTTTCTGACAGTGAGAACAATCAACCAATGGAACAGCTTGCACTTGGAAGTTGTGGGAACGCCATCACTTGAGACTTTCAAGAAGATATTGGACTGCCATTTGTCAGAAATGGTGTAGGGTCTCCCGCTTGGGTGGGGGGTTGGACTAGATGACCTACAAGGTCCCTTCCAACTCTGATTATCTGTGAAATCTGTTAATATCGATTTTGTTTAATTAATATCCCGTGCCTGTTAACAGTTCCGGGACACAATTTAGTTTGGTTTCTCTCCCAAAATATTTTAGAGTTGTTTGTTCACAGCAGTTTCATGTTGTTCTGCCATGAAGGCCTCCATATTCTCCATCACCACTTGTTTCCTCTTTGAAAGCTCTCATATTTATTTTTTAAGACCATTACGTGGGCTGACCACATTTCTCATATTATTTCATTTCTTTTCTTAAAAGTTCATATTTCTATGATTAAAATTTAATCCCATCCTTGCTGTCACTTGAAAATTTTTTGAAAATTTAGATATAGGTTTATTCACTGCAGATCACACATCACTGCATGTCAGAACACATTGATCATTTTTAGAGCTGTGCATACTTTGCAAATGTTTTAGAATAAGTGCTTCACACCACTGATGAGTACAGCATCTCTCTACAATCCATCCAAAGTGATACCCAGGCTTGGAAAAAAATGCAGATGCAATTACAGTCTTCATGCTTAACATTTAATGCAGATCTGAAAGCATCCAAAACATTTTTTCCCAAGTTGTGAAATTGAAACCATTGCAAATATAGTGAAGATCTCCAAAACTGCCAATCCTGGTGCATTAACTGAACATTGATTGTTCTGTTTGTTTTATGTAATTTTTCCTTATTTCAATCCACAAGGAATTTATATTGCACAGCATTTTTCTTGTAAGATGTTCTCTGATCACAACAATCAAAAATTAAAGCTTTGCTGCATTTAAAAATTAAAATTAAGCATTGTGTTCCCTTCTGTCCTTTCTTGTTCTGTTTTGGACTGTCTTGCTCATCAGGGAGATGCTGGTGAAAAGTAGGCTGCTTTTTTTTTCCTCTGTAAAAGCAAATGTTTATTTCTTGTTTATTTGTATGCATAAAACAGATTTACTGATCTGCTTGTCTAAGCTGCAGTTTGCTTATTGTTTTAGAATGGAGTCCTTCCTCATTGTTATGTATGAGTTTATGTTAATTTTTCCTCCAATTAGTGAATTGGAAATAGCTATTCCCTGAATGCCAGATGAACAGTGCATAAGTGGGTTCTATTTCTGTCTCATTAGAATTGGGAAAAAATATATTTAAACCAGCTCTGTGTATATGTCAGCTTATGGGCTTATGGGCGTACTCCTTTAAAAAAATGATTAATCTCCAAACACAACTGATAAAATAAGTAATTAAAATTGTTAGGAATGTAAGTCACCTAACAGTTGGGTTGGAAATATATAAACCAGGATAGACATTTTAATACTGTCTCTTTAAGGAAATGCTAAAATTGTAATTGGGTGTAGTTCCTCAAATGGCCATAAGATGGAGCCAGAAACCTGGTTTCCCAGAGAGTGTTGCTAGTTGCTCATTGGTCGGTATTCTGATGTTCCTTGTTTTTGGTTCCTGCATTTCCCTATTGACTGTTGCTGATCGTCGTTATTCTTGTATTTGATGTGAGTCTATTTACTGAACTGTTTATGATATTGGACCTTGTTATTTGGATTATCCCTGGACTGAAAACTGACTGATTTAACCATGTATGACTTGGACTGCTTGTTAGACTTTGCTTAACCGTTTACTGGAAGTAAAAACTTATATCTTACTATACAGTGTATCTGTGTGCTGGTTGTGTGTTATTCAACATTACTCTCACTACGTCTCCCTGTGTGCATTCATTCTCCTAATGGGGAATTACCTCAACAAAAATAATGAGAAAATAAGGGAGCAATTCATCTCTGATGAATCAAGTATCCATGTAGCAATGTCAAACCTTGCACTCTATATTAATTAAGTTGTAAATATTATCACCTCCTGTTCCATACACACATTCAATTATGCAGATTAGAATTCTCATTTCTCTGCTAAATGGTATTTACATAAGAGGTAACTTATTTGCATTAACTGAGCTCTAACATGTGTTCTTGATAATTTGCTCAGACCTACTGGTAGCAAACAAATTATAATGGATCAGTTGGTTTCATGGTCATCCAGATGTTTAGATGATTTGGCATTTTTGTCCACTTATTGAGTCCTTCCCAAGGACCTGGAATAAGCAGATGTTGTTTCATGGTGTTAAAGTCACAGGACATACAGACTGTTCCAAGTAAAGCTGCCTTTTACAAATGAATGATGGTGAATTGGTCAATGCCAATAGTATTAAAAGGCCATGTCACACTGGCCAATGGATGCAAAAAGGACACAGCGGACGAGCAAAATGTTCCATCCGTTGTTATCCGCTCTCAAAAGGGGCAAAAATTTGCATAACCGAAGCGGATAACATGGACGGGGGGAGGACGCAGGGTGGATGGAAAGCATATGCGGAACGGAAGCCCAGCGGATGGAAGCGGATGGGAGCGGATGCGCAACCACAGGGCTTCCGGGGGGCCTCAGCAAAGCGGATGCGGAATGGATACAGCGGATGCAGAATGGACGCCGAACGGATGAAGCGGATGCACAGCGGATGCACAGCGGAAGCCTAATGGATGCCTGGCATTAATTGCACATGCGGGGAGGATGCATTGCATCAGCCCCGCGGATATAATGGAAGCAGCTCGGAAGCAGTTCGCCATTCAGAGGAAAGACCTGCTTCCAGACACATCGACTACCTTGCCTGCCCTGCCAGCATGTCTGCCTGCCAGCCTTGCTGCCAGCCTTGCTACCAGTCTTGCTGCCAGCCTCCCTGCAAGCCTTGCTGCCAGCCTCCCAGCAAGCCTTGCTGCCAGACTCCCTGCAATCCTTGTTGCCTGCCAGCCTTCCTGCCTGCCTTCCTGCCAGCCTTGGTGCCTGCCAGCCTCCCTGCCAGCCAGCAACCCCACAACCATGTGGAAGCACAGCAAGCCTCAGCCATCTGCTGCCAGCCCTGGCAAGAGGGACAGGGCTACCATCCCGCCCCCTGGCCCTCACTCTGGTTCTCCTGAGGCTTCTGCAGCACGGGCTCGCTCTTCTGGGGCTGGCGCTTCTGCTGCTTCTGCTTTTGGAGGAGCTGATGACAAGCACTCCAGTACCAGCCACCTCCACAGCACCTGCACCCTCCACCCCTGGGACTGAGCGACCAAGAGGAGTACCAGAGACTCATTTTTGTCTTATAGCTTGTTGTTAATAAAGTCTATTTATGATTCACACACTTGCTTCATTTCTTTTTTTTAATAAAGTCTTGCTGGAAACTTTTAGAAATGGTTTAAGCCTTTGCATGCTTGTGGGATGGGTAAGGATAGTTTTGGAATGGGTTAGGATGCCTGTGAGATGGGTAATAGCTGTGGGATGGGTTAGGATAGCAGTGGGATAGATAAACCTCCAGTGCAAGCATAGTGGGACTGTATGGTCCACCCTCCCAGGTGCCACACCTATGGCCCTTTATTATCAATAATAATGTAATAATTATCCACACATGTCAACATAAACACAACTCTTTATTAAATGCCCTGTTCATTGTAGGCCAACCCAACATACATGGCCCAATCTCATCCGTGTGATGAGACAGGCTGAAGGAAGCATCCATTAAGCACTCCACTGCTCCAGCTGGGGAGTTGCACCAGTGTTTCAGGAGGTTGCGCTGCTTCTTCGCCTCACGTGAGGCTCTGTTGGGGCCTTGCACATCTTCAGTGTTGATCAGGTTTTGCCCTTGCCTCCATTCCCCAGCCTCCATGTCCCCATTGCCTTGTTCACGGTCCACAAACCTGTTCTGCAAGACTGGGTAGCGGGTGCGCATGAGATTGTGCAGGATGCAGCAAGCTTCCACGATCCTCCTCATGGTCTCTGGGCCTGGAACCTGTTGGCCAGGATGCCAAAGGCGTTCTCCACCACCCGCCTTGCCCTGAACAGCCTGTAGTTGAAGATCCTCTCTTCATGGGTGTGGTATTTGGAGGTGTAGGGCTTCATGAGGTAGGTTGTGAGGGAGAAGGCATCATCCCCCACGATGAAGTAGGGCACATCTTGTGTGTCGTTGGGCAGCGGGTCTGGATCTGGGAAGCCCACCATGAGGTTGCTTTCCAGCCTCTCCTTGAGGTCACTGGCGTTATATACCTGGGCATCTGAAGATGAGCCGTTGCCTGAAGCATCGATGTACATGAACTTGTAGTCAGCATCGACCATGGCGAAGAGGATGATGCTGAAGAAGCCCTTGTAGTTGTGATAAGTGGACCCCGACTTGGCTGGCACTTTGCAGGCCACGTGCTTGCCATCAATGGCTCCAACGGTGTGTGGGAAGTTCCACTTCTGATACCACTGCTCTGCAGCTTTCTTCCATCCTTCTTCAGTGGAGGGGCACTGGAGGAGCTCCTCCTTGTATTCTTCAATGATGGCCTGCACCACTTCTCTGACCACAATGCTGATGGTGCTGGGTGGCACCCTCTAGCCGTACTGCATGCTCCTGTAGGTGGTCCCTGAGGCCAGGTGGTGCAGAGTGAGTGCCACCTTGAGCCCAGGTTCCAGGCTGGGCAGGAAGTTGGTGTTTGTCTTGGTCAACCTGGGTGTCAGGCGCTGCACAACTTCGTCAAACATGGCTGGAGGCATCCTCATAAAGTTCTGGAACACCCGAGTGTCTTCGCTCCTGAGCTCCACCATCAGCTTGTTGTACAGTCTGTCCTCTGCTCTTCTGGCGAACCATCTTTGGACCCAGATTTTTTTTGGGTGCCTCCTTTTCTTCCCGTAGTAGAGTTCACAGAGCCTGTAGATGGTTTCGCACTGTTGCAGAAGGATGGTGGCTGCCGAAAGGACTTTGTCACAATCCACGGTGGACATGACTGGATGCTGTGGAAGAGGAAGAGTCAGATGAAGGCTGCAGAGGTCTGCACAGCTTGGCTGCTGTTCTGAAAGTGAGATGCAGGCGAGTTGCTCCCCCTTTTTATAGGCAGTGTAGGTGTCCCTTTGCATCCTCTAGGCATCCTCTAGGCATCCTCTAGGCATCCTCTAGGCATCCTCTAGGCATCCTGTAGACATCCTTAATATCCGAGATAGGTCCCCTCTGCGAACGTTTTTTCCGTTTTAAACGCTTTGTTTCTGCTTGGCATCCGTTCTGCATCCGTTCTGCATCTGTTCTGCGTCCGTTCCGCTTCCTCCCTGTGTCCGGGCGGATGCAAGTTGCGTGGATGCGTAGCGGATGCCTGGCGGATATAGCGGATGTGTAACAGATGCGTAACGGATGCGTAGTGGATGCGTTGCGGATGCAGAACGGACCAACTGGATACATTTTCCGCGCAAAAGTTTTGGGCAGCCCAAAACTTTTGGAGCGGATGAAACATCCATAAACGGATGCTGGACGGATGGAGAGGAAGCCAAACGGAGGCAGTGAGTACATCGCGTTTTTGAACGGATGGCAAGGTTTTTTGTCAGTTTTACATCCTCTTTGCATCCAGTTCAGTGGTTCATTGTGACATGGGCTTAAATGGTGTTTTGAAATGTTTTGGAATTGCACCCAAGGAGTCTATTACTATCTTTTCTTTCTTTTGCCACAGTAATTCCACTTCTCTTTCCAGGTTTTTATATTTTGCAATTTTCTCCAGGTATTGCAACATTCACTATCCAGCCTTTTCTGTCTTTCATATTGACACTGGTTAAGTCTGAGGTATTATGTGGCAGGTGCTTGTCTGTTTCAATTCTAAACCTCAGAGCTCTTTAACATATTCATTTTCTATTACTTTGTCTCTTTTGTGTTCCCAGAAGTTCTTCTTTGCAGAAAAGTGGTATTGCTGATATTCCAAAGCACCATTATTGTTATTTTGTCATGCCATTGTTTGTAATCAGTCTATACAATTTTTTTGCAGCAACTAACCAAGTGTCCACTGTTTCTCCATTTTTTTTTGCAGAGACACCATTTGCTATCAATTGCTCCCTTCTCAGTTCTATCTTCTCAGTTGTGCCTTTATAGGCATTTTTCTTAAGACTTGATCTTCCACAGCCATAATTAGCTCCTCTGTCTCTTTCTTCAATTTTCCTGTTCTTAACCATCTTGTTTTCTGTTTTACTTTTTAAAAAACTTTTGTACTTTACTTTTTACTTTTTTTTAATGTACTGGCCATATAATGTAATTTTGAGTCGCCATGTCTCTTTTCTATTCTTCATTTGGTCTTTCTTATGAATCAGTTGGGTCTCTTCCTATTCATAATGTGTAGATAGCTCCAGCGCATCTTTTTCACTGACTTTCAGATATTCTTCCAATGTCCCTTTTTCTTCTTCAAGTGTCTGATGTACTTGCAACATTCAATACACATTTTTTTTCTTTGGCAAATGGAATCTGTCAAGTTCCCTGCATGGATAAAAGGCAATGGATTTGTTGTCATTATTCTTTTTTCTATCCAAAGCTTTTAGTTCTGCTTGAGTCCGATCCATTATTCCAATTGTCCCATACCTGCATTCAGAACTGCGGTTTGTTTTTTCTTTATCAGGTGTATTAACTGCTTATTCAGAGCAATCATTGATGGACTGTAGAAAAATTTCTGATTCAACTGAAACTGGAAATTCTGCCTATAGTATGCAATTTGAGCTTTGGGTCTGTTGAGTGTCTTGGCTACAGCTGTTATTTGTTGCTTAATTATTTTCAATATTTCCTTAATCTTCCTTGTTTCTAAATGATGTTTCTTTTTGAGGTATTCTTTGTTCTTCTTGTTATTAACTTTTCCCCCCAACTGTTCTAGTGTGCTCACACCTAATCTGAGAGTGCTAATTTTATTTTTATTTTTAATTTTATAATTTATAATTAATTTTATTTTTGGCTTTTTTTTCCTTTTTTGCTGACTTTGGATTCAAATTATTCACTTATAACTGCAGTTATTGTTGAAGTAATTCCCCATTAGGAGAATGAGTGCATACAGGGAGACATATTGAGAGTAGTGTTTGAATAATACACACATAGCACACAGATACACTGTATAGTAAATGTAGGTTTTTTACTTCCAGAAATGTTTAAGCAAAGTTCAAAACAAGCAGTCCAAAGTCATTCACAGGTTAAATCAGTCAGGTTTTAGTCCAGGGATAATCCAATAACAAAGTCCAGTGTCAAAAACAGTTCAGTATCAGACTGACATCAAATCCAGGAATATCAGTCAATTAGGAAGAATGGCAATACTCTCCAACAGAAGGAAAACAGAGACTTCTTCTGAGACTAAGACTAAACAACCCAGGTTTCTGGCTCCATCTTATGGCCATTTGATAAACCACACCCAATTACACTTTTGCATTTTCTTAAAGATACAGTTTTAAAATGCCTATCCTGGTTTATATATTTTCAACCCAAATACCTGTTTGGTGACTTATATTCCTAACAGTTATGCTGTACATTACAGTAGGTTTTTGTCTTACAGTGAGCAGGTGCTTATATTTGTTATTGACATCTTTTAATACTTGGCTAACTATTCCTTTGGAAAAAAACTTCAATAGAGTAAACTTTAATCTCTTATTTTTGTGCTAGTCTCGATGCTCAGTTATTTTTTTGTTTCAATTCTTTTTTTTAGTTAAAGGGCTTTGTTTTTTCTAAGGAATAGATACAATTCAATAGCAATGCTGGCTTCTTCTACTATTAACTCCCCCTGGTTTACTTCTACAGTCTGAAGTACTTCTGGTAAGGCTTTGGTTTCTTTGTCGTGGATAGACCTTTGCAGTTCTTTCAGTTATGCTCTGTGGATATTTCATTTAATATTACAAATTGACATTGATATGCAAGCTTCTGCCTTTTGCTTTTGATTCTGGAGGTAGTTCTTTCCAAAGCTGGTGTATTCTTTTTCCGATATCTTGTTCTTATTTAATTTGATTTGCAATACACCTTTACTCTCCCAGTAGCCATGCAGTCCTGAGTCCTGTAGCCCATTTGTCACCAAATGTTACCAGATGTCCAGGAACTCCTACACCCAGTGTGATCCTTGTTGACCCAGACAATGACCAATCCTATATGGGTTTCTGGAAATTATGACTCACCACATTTTTTGTGGAAGAGACACTCTTTTTAGAGCTTCTCTGAGGAGACCTGTCCAGTATGGTTGAACTTCTGACACTGGCCTCACCTTCCTCAGAGCACAAAACCCCCACAACCACATCAAGGTATCATTTTAAACATTTGAAATGGTTCAAAGGTGATATGTAAATAAGAAGTGATCAAAAATATACTTAATCATATTCATACTGCATAGCTTTTGGGAGTGATTAACAGTATAATGAAGCCATTTGCCTGGGGTTTGATGTATAGTTATTATTATCAGACATTTTTTTTCAAGTGTGTCATTATAGTTCAATCATCAGTGTAACAATACATTCATTTTATAAAGAACATTGCTTCCACTAAGAGATATGCCAAATTATTCCAGAAGGGTGAGAAGTGAGAAGGGTGTAAAATAAAAACATGTTTGGACACAACTATTGACCTCAAGCTAGAAACTAAATAATTATAATAGCCAATGGATGTTATTTAAAAGTTGTTAGAAAAGAAAATTACAACAACAACAAAATCTGTACAGTTGGATTCTCTTCAGTAATCCCTTGGACGACAGAACTACAGCACAGGTATAAATAAATCAGTGCTGAAACACATGTATAAACATTAAGAAAATGTTTGCTCTGTATGATGCAGTCATACTTTCAGGTATAAATCATGTTGAGAAATTGTAAGTAAGGTAGTCCTTGACGAACAACAGTTTATTTAGTGACCATTCAAAATAACAATGGCACTGAAAAAGTGACTGATATTATTTTTCACACTTATGACCATTGCAGCATCCCCAAGGTCATGTGATTTACATTTTGATGCTTACCATTGACTCACATTGATGACACTTGTAGTGTCCTGTGGTCATGTGGTCCCCTTTTGAGACCGTCTGACAAACAAAGTCAATGGGGAAATCAGATTCACTTGACAACTGTGTTACTCAGTGATGAGATTCAGCCAGTTCGCACCACTTCGGGAGAACCAGTTGTTACCTTTCTGAGCAGTTTGGTGAACTGGTTGTTGGAATTTAACTAGTTGTTAAATTATTTGAATCTCAACAGGGATGTTACTATTTTAAGAACTTCCGTGATTCACTTAACAAATGTGGAAAGAAAAGTAATAAAATGGGGCAAAACTCAACAAATTTCTCACTTAGCAACATAAAATTTGGGCTCAATTGTGGTCATAAATTGAGGACTACCTGCAGTCTGATTATCCCCTGTAGTGGTATTTCAGAATGGGCTTTGCCATAATCTCAACATCACATGCACTTTTCTTTTAGACAGGATTTTCTGCTCTCCTTTTTCTTTTTATCACATTGATTTCCCTTTGTGATATCCTATCATTACAACTTTCCTATTTAGCTCATTTTTTAAAAAAACTATTTTTACAACTATTTAGTACATTGTTTTAGCCGGGACACACTTGAGATTAAGTAAATATTGTATGGTTGGTTATTTAACTGAGTGACATTCATGAGGCCACTCAGCTAGTAAACTATCTAGAAACCAGCTGGATCCACAAGATCTTGATTCCTTGAGATTCCAAAACCATTGATTCATATCCTGATTATTTTATGTCTGAATTAGGTTAGCAGTTTGCTGTTGGGGATGACCTTTCCAATTCTTGACCCCTTGTTTGGGAGCCAAACAGTGTTCTCAGTGCTCTTTTGGAACCTGCCCACTTTTCTCCAACTTCTCTTTTGGTGTGAAGTCTCCGTGGCTCTCAGTTCAATCATGTGTTCAGTTCTTTCTCTTTTTTTATTAATTCTATGCCTGTGCAAGTCAATGTATATTGATCTTAACAAAGGAAATATGACTCGAAGGAAATATGAGTCATTCTGTTGATGCAAAGAAGCAGTGCAGTTGGCCTCACTATGTCACCCTGAAACCTACCCTTGGGACTGACTCTTGCAAAAGATGAGTCTGTAAAGGAAGTGAGGCCTTCATTGGGTGCCCCCCTCAATATTCTCTGTCAGCTCTCACCAAAAGCAAAGAAGATCTCCAAATATCTGCAGAAACTTCTTCTGGGTTTTTCATAAATTTCAGAGAAAGATTTAAGAGTTTCTGAAAAGCAGAGTGAGATAAAGCAATATGGTAACTTCACCCTCAGAAGCAGAGGTGGGATTCTACCAGTTTGCACCTATTCACGAGAACCAGTTGTTAACATTCTAAGCAGTTCAGAGAACCGGTTGTTAGAAGAAATTACTGGCCTAATCCTGTAAGGAAGGCAGGAAGGAAACATTCTGGGGTTGCTTACAGAAACTGCCTCTCTGTTAACTCTTATTACATTCTTTGCTAGACTAAACTTCCTGTCTCAGGAACATCTCTGGAGTTTCTTTTCCCCTCCTTTGCTGGTACTTTGCTTGTGTGGAGTGACCATTCAAAGTTACAGTGGCACTGAAAAAAGTGACTTATGACCATTTTTCACACTTATGACTGTTGCAGCATCTCCATAGTCATGAGAGGCCAGGCAAGGAGATGCATGCCTCGATGTGAATGATATTGAGTTGGCCACGCCCAGCCAATAACATGACCACCAAGCCACACCCACCAACTAAGCCATGCCCACAGAACCAGTTGTTTAAAACTTTGAATCCCACCGCTGTTAAAAATGAACAGGCTATGCTGTTTCGTGAAACAGCTTTGAAGAGACACTTTGCTTGAATCTTCACTAAAACAAAATGCCACTTTGGAACTCTAAAGAATTACTTTTTTCCTGAGCAAATAGCCTGGTCTGTGATATTCTTTTATGTCTGGGAAAATAACTTGGTCTTTACTAGAATTGTAACATTTTGTTCTTAGATTTTAGTAAACCTGAAGCCCATTTACTCAAATTAATTGCCTTGGACTGTGTTTTATCAGAGCCAAAACTAATATAATAAGAGCTAAAGGCAAGGTTATTTTATGTTCTCCTCTACTGAAAAGAAGGTCAAAACATTATAAAGAGCTGTATTTTATCTTTTTTAAAAAATAAGTTAATAGAGATAGGAAAAGTTTGATCCAGGTGAGATCTATTATGTTGGCAACTGCCGACCATAACCAAAGATGGAAGATCAGCATCCTGAAGAAATAAGTCATTTTGGGGGGAAAGGGTTAGAAGAACTTTCAGTAGGGGCTTGGTAGAGTCCTCTCTGAGTAGAAATCCCCTAGTGCACAAATGTTGTGCATGGGGTGTATTGTCTCTCCAAGCCCTGCTTCCCTTTCTCCAGCACTCTATGGTATGTGCTGTCAGGCTGATCCAGCATTTATTCTGTGCATGTGGCTCTGTGGAGAGAGATAGGGATGAACTGTCAGGGCTGTGCAGGTTAGCCAGGCTATCAACTTTGATACAGTCTGGTCCTTTTCTTTTCAGGAAGAAGAGCAAATGCACGTGTTTGGTTCATCTATTGTATTTTTTTTATTTTGGAAGGAAATGGTCCTGCAGCAGGCCAATAAAAGTCTCCAAGATGCATCTTCTTTGCAACTTAGAATGTCTACCTGGCTGGTTTTCCATTCCCCCCCCCCCTTCCAGGCAAATGCTGCTTTCAAGCCAAAATAATCTGGGCATGGTTCAATGTGCCACAGCAGCAGGCTAGCAAAAAGATGGAAGTTCTGTTGTGAGGATATGTTGTCAATGCATGGGAAGCGGGGCATCTACAATCTACATTAAAAAAAGAAAAGCCAAGGAGATGAACCCTTAAATTGCAAGAGACATATCTGTGGTATTCAGAGATGTTCTGAATAAGATGGAGTTCCCATGTTCAGATCCCATAAAAGTATGAAAAATGCAGAGATGAACAGAGATCCAATCTTCCAGGCAAAGGGACTTAAGCATTTCAGCTGAGGTTTGTTTGGGATTGTAACTGCTTCTTAGACATTTGGAGTTAGAAATCAAAATAAAATTTTGCATTAGTTTGTTAGTTTCATTTTATTTGGGTTTCAAATAAAGCAGGCTCTACATGAGATTTTTCTAATTTCTTTCTTCAATGGACTAAAACTCCCAACATTCTAAAACTTTAAATAGACTGCCAATTTTCTAAATGGAAGTAGAAAATGCATCCTCCCTTTAAAAAAGTAAATGTTTAATGCTCAGGGCAACAGCAGCCACTACTGTAACAGGAGTAAAAGGAGAACAGCCAACTGTGTCAGGAAATTAATGGTTTTTACATGAACACAAAAGCTTAAGAAGAAGAAGAAAAAAACCCTGTTATTTTTGTGAAGTTAGAACTGGAGAACCACGAAGTTTGCTCCTGCTGAACACCAGGCCTCTCTATGTGTAACTGGATTGCTCTCCCATAGACCTAATGATCTTCTGCAAGATCAATAGTGTTCCGTCCGGAAAAACGCAAGATAGACCGGGTTCCAACAGTAAAAGTCTTTATTTCAACAGTTTAAGTAAAACGGAACAGTTTGGCTCTAGCCGCGGCAGCCTTTATATACGGCTTGCCTGCCGGCTTGTAGCCAATGACGGTTGTTTAATTTAGCCGCCTTTTGGCGGCTCTGTTAGATTGGTTCCTAGTGAACCAATCCCTATGCTGGCTTTTCTAGCCAATCATAATCGAGGATTTGGAGTAAACTATTTTATACAGAACACCCCTCCCCCCTTGGTTTAGTCCTACATGGTGATGTAGTTGCACAGGTAGGTGGGGCTTCTTCGGATTCTACTGGACTTGCACGGTTCATTTTCGCTGGAGACTTCAACCGGTTCGGATGGGGTTGCTGTCTCTCTGGCTCTTCTCCATGGAACCGCTGGAAGGGTGAGTTGGCCATTTTGCTACCGCTTGAGTTTCTCAGGCCAGTGGTTTTGCCGCTCCCTCCTGGCTTCTCTGGGCAGGTCGAGCTGGCTTGGCTGGCCCCTTCATCTGGATTTTTTCCGCAAGTCTCATCTAACCGTAAGTTTCCTTTTTGCTCTTTTTGATTGTTTAGATATTCTGGGTTTATTTTAAAAAGTTCTTTATTATTTTCTTG
>BLBF01000007.1:7004473-7038487 GCA_015471245.1 Laticauda colubrina
TGTTTAGCTTGTCTCCCTAACCCTGGTTGGGGAACCCAGGCTTAACAGTCAGGATAAAACTGGGAGAGATTGTCGCATGTTAGATGGCTGCTTCTCCCACAGCAGGTAATGTTTGGCGGAAAGGGAAATGAAGCTGGGAAAGTCACCAATCATTGGCACAAAACTACCATGCATTAAGCCTCTAAGACCAGCTTTGTTACTGAGGAACAATAACACTCAGCTGTGGCACCAGCACAATTTATATCGATGTACTTCTTGGCTGGCTGAAAGGCAGGAAGAATACTGATCAACAAGACTCTGTGAAAGAGCTTCATATAAAAACAATTGCTTACTTACCTCCATTCCTTCCTCTTTTCGACCTTTCTTTTCCTCTTTCCTCCCTTCCTCCCATCTTTCCCCCTCCTTTCCTTTTTCACCTTTTCTCTCTCTTTCCTTCCTTCCTTCCTTCCCTCCCTCCCTTCTGAAATGAGTTTGAATGCTCTAAAGGCCCTGTCACACTACCCAACGGATGCAAAACGTTTGTAAAAAGGACACAGCGGATGAGAAAAATGTTCCATCCGTTGTTATCCGCTCTCAAAAGGGGCAAAAATTTGCATAACCAGAGCGGATAACATGGAAAGGAACAGACGGGGGGAGGACACAGGGTGGATGGAAAGCAGATGCTCCACGGAAGCCTAGTGGATGGAAGTGGATGAGAGCAGATGGCACATCCGCAAGGCTTCCGGGGGACCACAGCAAAGTGGACGCGGAATGGATACAGCGGATGCAGAACGGACACCGAGCGGATGAAGCGGATGCACAGTAGATGCACAACGGATGAAGCGGATTCAGAGCGGAAGGCTAGCGGATGCACAGTGGAAGCCTAGCGGATGCCTGGCGTTAACTGCGCATGCGGGAGGGATTTATTGCATCAGCCCCGCGGATATAAAGGGAAGCAGCTCCCAAGTAGGTCACCATTCAGAGGAAAGACCTGCTGCCAGACGCATTGAGTGCCTTGCCTGCCTGCCTTGCTGCCTGCCATCCTGCCATCCTTGCTCCCTGCCTTGCTGCCTGCCTTGGTTCCTGCCTCCCTGCCAGCCTTGCTGCCTGCCTTGGTGCCTGCCTGCCTGCCAGCCTTGCTGCCTGCCTGCCTTGCTGCCTGCCATCCTGCCATCCTTGCTGCCTGCCTTGCTGCCTGCCTCCCTGCCAGCCTTGCTGCCTGCCTTGGTGCCTGCCTGCCTGCCTGCCTGCCTGCCTGCCAGCCTTCCTGCCAGCCTTCCTGCCAGCCAGAAACCCCACAAACATGGGGAAAAAGAGGAAGCCTCAGCCATCTGCTGCCAGCTCTGGCAAGAGGGACAGGGCCACCCTCCCGCCCCCTGGCCCTCACTCTGCTTCTGCTGGGGCTTCTGTAGCACGGGCTCGCTCTTCTGCGGCTGGGGCTTCTGTTGCTTCTGCTTCTGGAGGAACTGATGATGATGCTTCTGGCGGTGATGCTTCTGCTGGTGCTTACTCTGCTGAGGCTGCTTCTGGCGGTGGTGCTTCTGCTGGTGCTTACTCTGCTGAGGCTGTTCCTGGAGGTGGTGATTCTGCTGGTGCCTACTCTGCTGAAGCTGCTCCTCGTCCTGCTGATCCTGCTCGTGCTCCTGGACTTGCTCGTCCTGCTCGTACTGCTCGTGCTCCTGGTCTTGCTCGTCCTGCTCGTCCTGCTGGTCCTGCTCGTGCTCCTGGCCCTGCTCATGCTCCTGGTCCTGCTCGTGCTGCTGCTGCTGCTGCTGGTGAAGATGATGATGATGATGATCCTGCTGTTGCTGCTGCTGCTGATGATGATGATGATGATGCTGATTATGATCCTGCTGGTGATGCTGCTGCTGCTGCTGCTGCTGATGATGATGATGATGATGATCCTGCTGCTGCTGCTGGTGGTGGTGGTGGTGTGGAGGAGCAGCCCCTACAAACTGGAAGCCCCTCTGATGAGGGCCCATCTGGTCCTGGCAAAGGGAGGAAGAGGCATATGCGGGAACGGGAGAGGAGGCAACACTCCATTGAGGAGGAACACGAGGATGAGGTGCTGGAGTGGCTGAGAGAGAATGACTATCTGTGGCGGAAGGGACACCGGCTGTACAGGGACACTAAAAGGAAGCAGGCTACTTGGACAGAGAAGGCGGAGAGTCTGGGATACATGTTGGAGGTGCTCCACGGTTGGTGGAAACATATGCACACCTCATACGGGAAGCTGCACCTCAAGACATCTGGCCAGGCCACGGTTAAGCTGAAGGACAGAGAGACCTATGTTAATGGCCAGGTGCAGCTTCCTGGAGTGTGAGATCTGCCACCGAGGAGCAGCAGCAGCAGCAGCCCCCTCTCACGACCCTCTCTCTCCGGCAGCCTGCTGAGAGCCAGTTCTCTTCCGGCCGAGAGTCAGTTCCTGTCTCCAGGCAGGTTTCTGTGGAGCATGCCACGGCAGAGAACCCGCGGCCAGGTGTACGTGGAGGACTCTCTGGTACAGTGAGAGAAAGGAGATGGCACTTCCACCACAGCCCTACCCGCATCTGCCTATAGCTCCATCTCCACAGAAAGGCAGAGAGCCAGACAGGAGGGGCAGAGCCACACTGTCCTGCAGGAAATTAGGGACACCATCCGTAGCAGCATAGATATCCTCTCTCAGTTGGTCCACACTGACTCCTCATCCTCCAACCGCAAGCCCTTCCTCACCTATATCAAACAGACCCTCACGGACATGGCGGAACCCCAGTACCAGGTGGTGAAGGACCGGATCACCGAGCTGCTTCACAACCCTCCAGACTCAGAGGCACCTGCTCCCTCCCAGTCCAGGTCTGCTCCGCCACTCCAAGTGATGTCCCTCCCATTCCAAAGCTTCCCACAGGCCCTCACCTACCAGGGCTATGGCTACCAGGAGGTCCAGCAGCACAGGCAGCAGCCCTTCCCAGTCCAGGCACAGAGTCATTGGGCGACACCGTTGCCACCGGTTCCACCGATGCCACCGATGCCACCGATGCCAACCACGCAAATGATGCCACCGATGACAGCGATGCCACCACGCCACTGATGCCACCAATGCCAGTCCTCACCCAGCTGCAGACCAGATGGCCCCACTACACTGCTCCTTCCTCCAGCCCACAGCCAAGCCCGGCCTCAGTACATCTGTCCTCATTACTGGGGCTGACACCACATGGCATGGAGGAAGGAGCTCTCAACATCACGGGGCTGAGCCAGCTGTCTGAGAGCTTCCTCAACACACCATCACCTGTTGTCCTCTCGGGGCCAGGCACCCCAGTGGCGCTTCAGACCAACACTCCAGCAGCAGCCACCTCCACAGCACCTGGACCCTTCACCCCTGAGACTGGGCACACCTCCAAGTGACCAAGAGGAGTGCCAGAGACTGGTTGGCTACCTGTAGTCTTTATTTGGACACTTGACTTGGGTCATTTTTCTTTTACAGCTTGTGATTAATAAAGTTTATCTTTGCTTCACACACTTGCCTCATTTATTTTATTGAATAAAGTCTTGGTGGAAACTTTTAGAAATGGTTTAAAGCCTTTGCATGTTTGTGGGATGAGTAAGGATAGCAGTGGGGTGGGCAGGGATACCTTTGGAATGGGTAATAGCTGTGGGATGGGTAAGGATAGCAGTGGGGTGGGCAGGGATACCTTTGGTATAGGTAATAGCTGTGGGATAGATAAACCTCCAGTGCAAGCATAGTGGGACTGTATGGTCCACCCTCCCAGGTGCCACACCTATGGCCCTTCATCATCAATACTAATGTAAGCATTGATCCACACATGTCAACATAAACACAACTCTTTATTAAATGCCCTGTTCATTGTAGGCCCACCCAACATACATGGCCCAATCTCATCCGTGTGATGAGACAGGCTGAAGGAAGCATCCATTAATCATCTATCATCCTGTCTTGCCACTCCACTGCTCCAGCTGGGGAGTTGCACCAGTGTTTCAGGAGGTTGCGCTGCTTCTTCCCTTCACGTGAGGCTCTGTTGGGGCCTTGCACATCCTCAGTGTCTATCAGGTTTCGCCCTTGCCTCCATTCCCCAGCCTCCATGTCCCCATTGCCTTGTTGGAAGTTCATGAACCTGTTCTGCAAGACTGGGTTGCGGATGCGCATGAGATTGTGCAGGATGCAGCAAGCTTCCACGATCCTCCTCACGGTCTCTGGGCGATGCTGCATGTTGGTGAGAAGTACTTGGAACCTGTTGGCCAGGATGCCAAAGGTGTTCTCCACCACCAGCCTTGCCCTGGACAGCCTGTAGTTGAAGATCCTCTCTTCACGGGTGAGGAGTCTGGAAGTGTACGGCTTCATGAGGTAGGTTCTGAGGGAGAAGACGTCATCCCCCACGATGAAGTAGGGCACATCTTGCATGTCGTTGGGCAGGGGGTCTGGATCTGGGAAGCCCATGATGAGGTTGCTTTCCAGCCCCTCCTTGAGGTGACTGCCGTTGTATACCTGGGCATCGGAAGCTGACCCGTTGCCTGATGCATCGATGTACATGAACTTGTAGTCAGCATCGACAATGGCGAAGAGGACGATGCTGAAGAAACCCTTGTAGTTGAAATAAGTGGAGCCCGACTTGGCTGGAGCTTTGCAGGCCACGTGCTTGCCATCTATGGCTCCAACGGTGTGGGGGAAGTTCCACTTCTGATACCACTGCTCTACAACTTTCTTCCAGCCTTCTTCAGTGGTAGGGCACTGGAGGAGCTCATCCAGGTATTCTTCGCTGATGGCCTGCACCACTTCTCTGACCACAATGCTGATGGTGTTGGGTGGCACCCTCCAGCTGTACTGCATGCTCCTGTAGGTGGTCCCTGAGGCCAGGTGGTGCAGAGTCAGTGCCACCTTGAGCCCAGGGTCCAGGCTGGGCTGTAAGTTGGTGTTTGCCTTGGTCAACCTGGGTGTCAGCCACTCCACAACTTCGTCAAACATGGCTGGAGGCTTCCTCATGAAGTTCTGGAATGCACAAGTGTCTTCGTTCCTGAGCTCCACCATCAGCTTGTTGTACAGTCCGTACTCTGCTCTTCTCCCGATCCATCTTCGGACCCAGACGCTTCTTGGCTGCCTCCTTTTCTTCCCCTAGTAGAGTTCACAGAGCCTGTAGATGGCTTCGTACTGTTGCAGAACGATGGTGGCTACCAAAAGGAGTTTGTTACGATCCATGGTGGCGATGACTGGATGCTGTGGAAGAGGAAGATTCAGATGAAGGCTGCAGAGGTCTGCACAGCAGGGCTGCTGGTCTGAAAGTGAGATGCAGGTGAGTTGCTCCCCCTTTTTATAGGCAGTATAGGTTTTCTCCTATGTGTCCTTTTGCATCCTCTAGGCATCCTCTAGACATCCTTAATATCTGAGATAGGTCCCCCCTGTGAACGTTTTTTCCGTTTTAAATGCTTTCTTTGCAAGCTGAATCTGCTTTCATCCTTTCTCCATCCATGCTACTAACGCTTCGCGTCTGTTCTGCATCCGTTCCGCTTCCTTCCTGCGTCCGAGCGGATGCGAGTTGCGCGGATGCGGAACGGATGCCTAGCGGATATAGCGGATGCGTAACGGATGCAGAACGGATGTCCCCTGTATTCCTCGTGGATGCAGAACAGACGCATTGGATACATTTTCCGCTCAAAAGTTTTGAGCAGCTCAAAACCCTCTGAGCGGATGAAACGTCAATAGACGGATGCTGGACGGATAGAGAGGAAGCAAAATGGAGGCAGTGAGTACAGAACGGAAGCATCGCGTTAACCAACGGATGGCAAGTGTTTTTCTCCATTTTACATCCTCTTTCCATCCGTTGGTGCAGTGTGACAGGGGCTTAAGACAGTGGTCCCCAACCTTTTTTGTACCAGGGACCAGTTTCATGCAGAAACACTTTTTCAAGGACCGGTAAAATCAATTCTTCCCCAATAGTAAAGGGCTTCTTTACTATTTCTTTACTAAAACCATATTTTTATATATATTTTAATCACGATTATTCATTCTTTGCAGCCCAGTACATAATGATCCACAGACCGGTACCGGTCCGGATAGAGAGGAAGCAAAATGGAGCCAGTGAGTACAGAATGGAAGCATCGCGTTAACCAATGGATGGCAAGTGTTTTTTCTCCGTTTTACATCCTCTTTCCATCCATTGGTGCAGTGTGACAGGGACTTAAGACAGTGCCCCAACCTTTTTTGTACCAGGGACTAGTTTCACGCAGAAATACTTTTTCAAGGACCAGTAAAATCAATTCTTCCCCAATAGTAAAGGGCTTCTTTACTATTTCTTTACTAAAAACATATTTTTATATATATTTTAATCACGATTATTCATTCTTTGCGGCCCGGTACATAATGATCCACAGACCAGTACCGGTCCGGGGCCCAGTGGTTGGGGACCCCTGCTCTAAGAGACAAGACTCATTTGAATGTCATAGATGGCAGAAGGATTTATTTAAAAGAATAAAAGAATTTAGAGCCTTGATATTTATTTGAGTCCAGAACTGAATGGAACTCATACTTCTTGATCATCCAGTTTTCTTATTTCAGAAATGTTATTTGGCTGGATATAAGTTGCATATTTCATTGTCAAATAGCCTACTATAATCTCCTGTTAAACTATGCCCCAACCCTGGCAGTGAGTAGATATGACATCTACCAAGAAGTGGGCAGGCTGAGGAATTCTGATGGGAGAATACTGTATTCATTTATAGTTAAGGGAAGGGAAGCCTCATTATTTTCATTTTATTTCACATATTACTGGGTTATTCTTAGACACTAAGAACAGATTGTAGAGCTGTGCTCTGGCCTTGCTGCAAGCCACATGTTTTATTTTCCAAATCTTTTGTTTTTATGTGACATCTACTACTGACAGTTCTTTCAACAGATATCTGAGAAAGTTTATCCTTCTCATTCTAAACAGTGGGATTAAGATTGCATTCAAGAAGCCTCAAGAATAATAAGAAACCATATTGCAAACTGCATTATAAATCATCTTCAGAATAAGCACAGAAAATATAAAGATAACAGAATTGGCAGCTTGTATTCCCTTCATCTTACATGGAGTCCAAGTTTGTCTTACTATTTCCCTGGCTAAAGATTCAGATAGAAAATAGCAACAGCAACAGCATTAGCACTTAGACTTATATACTGCTTCACAGTGCTTTGCAGCCCTCTCTCTAAGCAGTTTTACAGAGTCAGCCTATTGCCCCCAATAAGCTGGGTCCTCATTTTACCCACCTTGGAAGGATGGAAGGCTGAGTCAACCTTGAGTCAGTCAAAATCGAACTGCCAAATTACTGGCCGTCAGCAGACAGCAGAATTAGCCTGCAATACTGCATTCTAATCACTGCGTCATCACAGCTTTTAAAAAGTATTCATATGGGAGTTATTTAATTATTTAATAGCTACCCATCTCACTCCGACAAGATGCTTTTATTTTGGAAATCAAATTATTATGTACTATCAAGTTGGCATTGAATCTTAGCAATTGCATACAGAGACTTCTTTCCAACATGGTCTTTTAGATCTTCTAATTAGCAGTAACTGAGTCTATCCACCCTGCTGTGGGTTGGATTCTTTCTTTCTTTCCTTCCTCCTTTCTCAGTATTAATGACTTCTCCAGTGGCCTAGATCTTCAATAAGGTAACTAAACTCAGGTCATTTCTGGTCATTTGTGCTTTGGCTAAGAACTCTGGGTAGTTTCCATGATCCACTGGTTGCTTTCTTGGCTGTTCATGGTTTTCTTAAGAATCTCCTACAACAGTAAAGTTCCAATGCATCAATCCACCCTAAAACTTCTTGATCTTTGAATTTTTGAGGGGGAAAAACTTCATATTTTTTTTCTTGGCTGTATGTGAAAAATATCTGCCCTCTATTTTCCAACCATTCCAGAGCTGGATTAAAGAGAAGACAATAATAGGAAAGCACAAAGGGCACCCAATCAACGTGGTGATATGCTGTGTTCCATAGTTCAGCAAACCAACAAGGGCCTCCTTTAGGATTTTCCATTCCAGCTCTCTCCCCTAGTTCAAACACTCAGGCCACTAAGCCTTCCCTGTGGCCTCTTTGGGGAAAATTAGAAAAATACAAATACATTCCTACAAACCTCAGGATTTTTTCAAGCATATTGTTACTTCTTCTGCATTTTTCTGTAACCTCATTCATGATGGAATCTTATCATTCATTACTTGAATTCCTACCAAAGGAAGCAGCCATCATCCTCACAATCATCACCCTGTTTGCTAGCTAAATTTAAAGTACAGCTTAATAAATGTGTCATGAGGCTGGCTTTCTCTATAGACTTAGACTCATTCACCAGGTATCAATCATGTAGGAAGAGAACAATGTTTAGGCCCTGTCACACTGCCCAACAGATGCAAAACGGACACAACGGATGAGCAAAATGTTCCATCCGTTGTTATCCGCTCCCAAAAGGGGCAAAAATTTGCATAACCGGAGCGGATAACATGGACAGGGGGAGGATGCAGGGTGGATGGAACACGGATGCAGACGGAACTCTAGCAGATGGAAGCAGATGGGAGTGGATGGCACATCCGCTAGGCTTCCGGGGGACCTCAGAAAAGCAGATGTGGAACGGATACAGCGGATGCACAGCAGATGCACAGCGGATGAAGCGGATGCAGAGCGGAAGCCTAGCGGATGCACAGCGGAAGCCGAACGGATGCCGAGCGTTAATTGCGCATGTGGGGAGGATGCATTGCGTCAGCCCCGTGGATATAAGGGAAGCAGCTTGGAAGCAGGTCACCATTCAGAGGAAAGACCTGCTGCCAGACGGATTGACAGCCTTGCCTGCCCTGCCTGCATGCCTGCCTGGAAGCCTTGCTGCCAGCCTTGCTGCAAGCCTTGCTGTCTGCCTGCCTGCCAGCCTTGCTGCCAGCCAGTCTGCCTGCCAGCCTTGCTGCCAGCCTCCCTGCCAGCCTTGCTGTCTGCCTGCCTGCCAGCCTTGCTGCCAGCCAGTCTGCCTGCCAGCCTTGCTGCCTGCCCTCCTGCAAGCCTTGGTTCATGTCTGCCTGCCAGCCTTGGTGCCTGCCTGCCTGCCAGCCTTCCTGCCAGCCTTCCTGCAAGCCTTGGTGCCAGCCTTCCTGCCAGCCTTGGTGCCTGCCTGCCAGCCTTGGTGCCTGCCTGCCAGCCTTGGTGCCTGCCTGCCTGCCAGCCTTGGTGCCTGCCAGCCTCCCTGCCAGCCAGCAACCCCACAACCATGTAGAAGCACAGCAAGCCTCAGCCATCTGCTGCCAGCCCTTGCAAGAGGGACAGGGCTACCATCCCGCCCTCTGGCCCTCACTCTGGTTCTGCTGGGGCTTCTGAAGCATGGGCTCGCTCTTTTGGGGCTGGGGCTTCTGTTGCTTCTGCTTCTGGAGGAGCTGATTACAAGCACTCCAGCACCAGCCACCTCCACAGCACCTGGACCCTTCAACCCTGAGACTGAATGACCAAGAGGAGTGCCAGAGACTCATTTTTGTTTCATAGCTTGTTGTTAATAAAGTCTAATTTTGATTCACACACTTGCTTCATTTCTTTTTTTTAATAAAGTCTTGCTGGAAACTTTTAGAAATGGTTTAAGCCTTTGCATGCTTGTGGGATGGGTTAAGATAGCAGGGGGATGGGTTGAGATAGCAGTGGGATGGGCAGCGATACCTTTGGGATGAGTAATAGCTGTGGGATAGATAAACCTCCAGTGCAAGCATAGTGGGATGGGATGGTCCACCCTCCCAGGTGCCACACCTATGGCCCTTTATTATCAATAATAATGTAATAATCATCCACACATGTCAACACAAACACAACTCTTTATTAAATGCCCTGTTCATTGTAGGGCCACTCAACATACGTCGCCCAATCTCATCAGTGTGATGAGACAGGCTGAAGGAAGAACCCATTAATCATCTATCATCCTGTCTTGCCACTCCACTGCTCCAGCTGGGGAGTTGCACCAGTGTCTCAGGAGGTTGCGCTGCTTCTTCCCTTCACATGAGGCTCTGTTGGGGCCTTGTACATCCTCAGTGTCGATCAGGTTTTGCCCTTGCCTTCATTCCCCAGGCTCCATGTCCCCATTGCCTTGCTGGAGGTCCACAAGCCTGTTCTGCAACACTGGGTAGCGGGTGCGCATGAGAATGTGCAGGATGCAGCAAGCTTCCACGATCCTCCTCACGGTCTCTGGGCGATGCTGCATGGTGGTGAGAAGTACCTGGAACCTGTTGGCCAGGATGCCAAAGGCATTCTCCACCACCTGCCTTGCCCTGGACAGCCTGTAGTTGAAGATCCTCTCTTCATGGGTGAGGATTCTGGAGGTGTAGGGCTTCATGAGGTAGGTTCT
Source organism: Laticauda colubrina (assembly GCA_015471245.1). Classification (NCBI taxonomy): domain Eukaryota; kingdom Metazoa; phylum Chordata; class Lepidosauria; order Squamata; family Elapidae; genus Laticauda; species Laticauda colubrina. The sequence continues at coordinate 7,014,784 of BLBF01000007.1, forward strand.
GAGGGAGAAGGCATCATCCCCCACGATGAAGTAGGGCACATCTTGCGTGTTGTTGGGCAAGGAGTCTGGATCTGGGAAGCCCACCATGAGGTTGCGTTCCAGCCTACACTTGAGGTGACTGGCGTTGTATACCTGGGCATCTGAAGATGACCCGTTGCCTGAAGCATCGATGTACATGAACTTGTAGTCAGCATCGACCATGGCGAAGAGGATGATGCTGAAGAAGCCCTTGTAGTTGAAATAAGTGGAGCCTGACTTGACTGGAGCTTTGCAGGCCACGTGCTTGCCATCGATGGCTCCAAAGGTGTGTGGGAAGTTCCACCTCTGATACCACTGCTCTGCAACTTTCTTCCATTCTTCTTCAGTGGAGGGGCACTGGAGGAGCTCCTCCTTGTATTCTTCGATGATGGCCTGCACCACTTCTCTGACCACAATGCTGATGGTGTTGGGTGGCACCCTCCAGCCGTACTGCATGCTCCTGTAGGTGGTCCCTGAGGCCAGGTGGCGCAGAGTCAGTGCCACCTTGAGCCCAGGTTCCAGGCTGGGCCGGACGTTGGTGCTCTGCTTGGTCAACCTGGGTGTCAGCCGCTGCACAAGTTCGTCAAACATGGCTGGAGGCATTCTCATGAAGTCCTGGAATGCACGAGTGTCTTCGTTCCTGAGCTCCACCATCAGCTTGTTGTACAGTCCGTCCTCTGCTCTTCTGGTGAACCATCTTCGTACCCAGATGCTTCTTGGCCGCCTCTTTTTCTTCCCGTAGTTGAGTTCACAGAGCCTGTAGATGGCTTCGCACTGTTGCAGAACGATGGTGGCTGCCAAAAGGACTTTGTTACGATCCACGGTGGACATGACTGGATGCTGTGGAAGAGGAAGAGGCAGATGAAGGCTGCAGAGGTCTGCAGCAGAGCTGCTGGTCTGAAAGTGAGATCCAGGTGAGTTGCTCCCCCTTTTTATAGGCAGTATAGGTGTCCTTTTGCATCCTCTAGGCATCCTGTAGACATCCTTAATATCCGAGATAGGTCCCCTCTGCGAATGTTTTTTCCATTTTAAACGCTTTGTTTCCATGCTGCATCCATTCTGCATCCATTCTGCATCCGTTCTGCATCCGTTCTGCTTCCTCCCTGCGTCCGAGTGGATGCAAGTTGCGCAGATGCGGAACGGATGCGTAGCGGATATAGCGGATGCGTAGCGGATGCAGAACGGACAAATTGGATACATTTTCCACACAAAAGTTTTGAGCAGCTCAAAACTTTCTGAGCGGATGAAACGTCAATAAACAGACGCTGGACGGATAGAGAGGAAGCAAAACAAAGGCAGTGAGTACATCGCGTTAACCAACGGATGGCAAGCTTTTTTGTCCGTTTTACATCCTCTTTGCATCCGTTGGTGCAGTGTGAGAGGGGCTTTAGTCTACAGTGATAAAAAAATACCAAAAGGATTCTAGTAGTATCTTTCCTGACTAAAAAAATGTTATTAAAGGCATCAGGAACTGGATATTGACTGGTAGAAGATACTGTATACACTACAGTGGTATCTCAGTACTCATTGTTAATTGGTTCCGGGAAGTACAATGAGTACCCAAAACAATGAGTATCAAACCAATTTTTCCCATTAGGAATAATGTAGTGAGTCACAAGGGAGCCGACACTGAAGAGTTCTAGCTTGTGCATTGAGTACCAAATAAACAATGAGTACCAGGACAAAATTTTCATGTCAAAATGCACTGAGTACCAAATTTGATGAATTTTAAACTAGTAGATACCAAGGTATCACTGTTTATCACATCATGAGTAACAGTTGTTGGCAGGGAATAACTACACTGGGTACACATTTGTGGCTGAAAACAAGTCATTAGTCCAAAATGAACTACTATAGTGAAAAAAAGTAAAAAGAGACCAGGTCATATCATACAAATCAAGACACCTACACACACATCTACACACACACCATCACCTAACCACCTTTAGGAGTAAGTTCCATGATGCAGAATGCAGAAAGGCATGAAATAAAGAATGTAGATTAAACCAACTACATGCCTAATAAACCTTCGCTTTCTATCCTTTCTATCCTAAGTTTCAAGCAGATACCTACCCAGCTTCCTACATTATCTTTTGATTTTTAAACTTCACACAGTCTCTTTTTTTGCCTTGGCTTCCTTTATCCCCAATGTGCAGTGTGTTATATGAACCGTGATATCTGGATTCCCAGCTGGCTTAAAGTGATGGATAGATCAGTCAATGTCCAATTGTAAGCCAGTGGGCAAAACTGCAGCTGGAGAAAGGCTATGAACTTCAAACTGTTGTTTTGAGAAAAACAGATGCTGTTTGCATGGCTACCTGCTCCCTTATGCTGTGTTTATTGATTTGTAAATCATGTATTTATTTAAAATAATAAACTAAGGAATAAAATAAAAGGGATTAGACCTCTGCAATTATTTTAATACTCCAGGCTGCAAACAGTAAAGCAAAATGGAAACACTAATAGCACAATAAAAAAATAGTATAATACATGCCCAAGAGAAATGTCCCCAGACAATCAGTTTGAGCTGAACCTACCATGAAAAATATGACTTTATCTGCCAAGTGGATTGGAAAGAGGGAGGAGCTTTGGAGTATCATCTGGAGTACAGTAACTGTTCTATGTTAACATACTTCAAATACCCTCTTCTGATTGGACCGCAAATACTGCTTGGTGATTGATTCAGAAATGCTACCCTGATTGGTTCCCATTGCCACCTTGTGATTGGCCCGCCGGATCAGCGGGAGATTTAAGGAGCCGTCATTGGCCGCGAGCTACGAGCAGCTGCTATAAAAGAGGCTGCTGCGGCTCCATGGTTAGAACAGACTTTAGGAACTAAATAAAGAGCTGGAAGTCACACTGGTCTCTAGTCTCTTTTCCTGCGATCTAACACTGGCGACGAAGGTGGGATTCTGAGACAAAGGAGACCAGACAAGCATGTGGCAACGAGGACTGACCAACCAATGAGATGGATGGTAGCAACTCACCACCTGCACCATTCGACCCCATGACAGAAGACTGGGAATCGTATATCGACCAATTCCTCATGTTCCTCGAGAGCAACGACCTGCAAGAGATCAACAGATAAAAGGAAGAGAGCCGTGTTCCTGACAAACTGTGTGCTCACAGTGTTCAAAATGGCCAAAGCATTGGCCAAACCTCAGGACGTTAAACAGATGGCGTGGCCAGAGCTGGACTGACTACTGAGAGCCCATTATGCACCGGGTGTCTCCAACCTTATCAGGAGACACGAATTTTATAAAAGAGACCAGAGAGAAGGTGAGAGTGTTGGGGAATTCGTGGCGGCTCTGAGGGACATCGGCGGTGCATGTGAGTTTCTCAATATGGATGAAGCCATGAGAGACTGCGTGGTCCTTGGACTGAATGATCTCACATTACAGAGCCAACTACTGACCCAACCAAACATCACAGTCACTGAGGCCATCGCCGAGGCCACCACAACTGAAGCCGCAAAGAAGTCAGCAGCAACCAGGCAGAAAATGAATGCGGCGACCCAGCAAATACCGGCAGCTCCGAGAGAGGAAGCCAGAGGGCAACCAAAAGACCACTATCACTTCTGCGCACCATGAGGACGTCGAGTCCTTATCTGAGACCGATGAGGAGGAGGAAGAAATACATAGACTCCAGTCAGCAAGGTACAGACAGGAAAGGAGAGAACATAAGTCGGGGTTCCAATGTGCCAGGTGCGGAGGAAACCACCCCCGCTCCGAGTGTCATTTCTTAGACACTATTTGCCAGCACTGCGAGAAATGGGGACACATAGCTAGGGTCTGCCAAAATAAAAAGAGCTACAGCCCTAGACGATGAGACAGCACCCCTCCCCCCCAGGACCTAGCACCAACCACATCCACACTACAAATAGAGACCTTACCAAACCTACCCATAACCACATCAGACATTGCAAAAGAGACTGCAAGAGAAAGACAACTGGCACAGATTTTAAACTAGGTAGGGAAAGTGTGGCCGGAAACTGATGACAGCGACACGTTTAAACCCTTCCGAAACCGACAAACTGAACTATCGATATTGAAGGGATGTATACTGTGGGGGGATAGAGTTGTCATTCCAAAAAAAATGCAAGAAAAAGTACTGTGCGTGCTACATGAGGGACACCTGGGTATCGTCAAAATGAAATTCCTGGCCAGGAGTTATGTCTGGTGGCCCGGGATGGACAAAGACATTGAGACATGGGTGGGAACATGCAATAAATGCCAAAAATCCAGACCTACCCCCCCTCCTGCACCTACCCTCGAGTGGGAGACACCTAGAGGCCCCTGGTTGAGAATCCATATAAATTTTGCTGGACCCAAAAAAGGATATACATTTCTAATAATTGTCGATGCTTACTCCAGTTGGCTGGAGGTCACAGTCATGCAATCCATGATGACAAAAGCCGTCATCAGACAGCTAAGAAAACTTTTTGCAACACATGGGTTACCGGATTTGTTAGTCTACAACAACGGGCCGCAGTTCACAGCGCTGTTGTTCAAAAAATTCCTCGTTGAACTGGGCATACGACATGCCTTATCAGCGCCCACTCACCCGGCTACAAACAGACGGGTGGACCGCATGGTTTGGTATACCAAAGAAGCATTAGATAAAATAGACAGGGGTGACATTCAAGACAAAATCAATAAAATGCTAACCATCCAACATATAAACACCAAACACGTCGACTAACAAGAGCCTAGCAGAACTCCTGATGGGCAGAAAACTACGCTCACACTTGGACAGATTAAACCCAATATACAACCCTGAAAAGCCACTAGACTCCTCCAGTAAATACCGCACATTTATAACAGGGGATCTGATATATGCAAAAAAACTTTACAGGAGACTCACTTTGGATACCAGCTAGAATAACCCAAATAACGGGACCCCAGTCATACCGATTAGAAACGGAGGACGGGAGGAGTTGGAAGTGACAAATATACCAACTAAGGTCTAGAACAATAGAAAGAAACACCGACAACACCGGGAAAACAGAACAACAAAGATCACACCAAAAAGACTATAACAGAACCAGAGAAGGGGGGGGATCAACCAAACATAAATAAAAGGGGAGGAGAAAACCCGCTAATAACACAACAACAAATGAACCAACAACAAACACCACCGGCAGGCCCATCAAGAAACCAAAACTACTCACCGGCAGGAGACTTCAGTAGAAAGGAACTGGTAGCAGAAAACCAACATGAGGCCACTCCTGGAAGAGGCAGCTGAGCTGACTCAACCAGCCCAGATAGACCAGGCAGGAGCAGTAGAGCCGACTCAACCAGCCCGGGTACACCAGGTGGGAGCGGCAGGGCTGACTCACCCTTCCAGGAGGTTCCACCGAGAAGAACAGGAGAGACAGTGATCCCGTCCGAACCAGCCGAAGACAACAATGCAACTGAACAGCACAGGTCAAGTAGACACCATAAAAAGCCCACCTACTTATGGGACTATGTAACATAGGTCGGGCTAAACCAAGAGGGGAGGGGTGTTCTATATTAACATACTTGAAATACCTTCTTCTGATTGGACCGCAAATACTGCTTGGTGATTGGTTCAGAAACGCTACCCTGATTGGTTCCCATTGCCGCCTTGTGATTGGCGGGAGATTTAAGGAGACGTCATTTGCTGTGAGCCACGAGCATCCACTATAAAAGAGGCTGCCGTGGCTCCGCAGTTAGAACAGACTTTAGGAACTAAATAAAGAGCTGGAAGTCACACTGGTCTCGAGTCGCTTTTCCAGCAATCTGACAGTAACCTCAATAGAGATGGTTTCCCATCTGGCCCATCTTCTATGCCTTCTCAAGGAAGAAAAATTCTCAGCAGACCTTCTCTAGCTGTTTGGGCTAAATGGGCAGATTCTGTTCTGTTAAAATGGTGCTTGATGTAACCAAGAACTATGCTATAATGAGCTTTAAAGGTAATAATGAACATTTGAATTGAGCCCAAGAACCTAATGACAATATTTTAGCAACATAGGAATTGATATTGTTCTACAATGAAGACATTGCCCCACAAACATCTAGCAAAGACATTTTGGATCAGATGCAGAGTCTAAATCATCTGTAAGGCCAGTCCTTTATAGAATACTGTCAGGTGAGACTCCGTTCAAAATCCAAGAAAGAAAACTTTAGACTCCATTGTGATACAGAAAAGGACTTTTACTGAAAAATTGAAGTGGTAGCATCAAAAGAATTCAAGATCTGAGGCGATAGGCGCACAAATCACATATACAAAGTTATCCCAATGTTCCCACCCCCAATAGTTCAAACTGACCATCCAATCTGACATATATAATGTCATTTGGGGCATCTTCAGGTGGTGTTTCAGACATCTCACATGCCAGGACGGTTGACCTTGGCCTGAATAGATAAGAGGCTACATCTATGCAGCAAGCAAGTAAGCATAGTCAAGAAAAACTTCCCAACTTTTACATTTCACCAGTTCAAACCTCCAGCACTCTTCCCCCCTCATGAAGCCCAATTAATCTTCCCTTCCCCCCATTTCTATGGCAACCAGAAAGACAAGCAGATGAAGGATTCTTGGAGGCTGACAAATACATTGTCAGAATCCAAATACGTTGGGATTAAGCATATGTCATGGCCACCAGGACATCCCAGTCTAAGTAGGTTAACAAATGGTATACCAGCTGAAGTTGAGAGAAGCCTATCCTGCTAACAACAGCTTAAGGCCCTGTCACACTGGCGGACGGATGCAAAACGTTTGTAAAAAGGACACAGCGGACGAGCAAAATGTTCCATCCATTGTTATCCGCTCTCAAAAGTGCCCCGAATTTGCATAACCAGAGCGGACAACACGGAAAGGAACAGACGGGGGGAGGACGTAGGGCGGATGGAAAGCAGATGCTCCATGGAAGCCTAGCGGATGGAAGCGGATGGAAGCAGATGGGAGCGGATGGCACATCCGCAAGGCTTCCGGGGGAGCACAAAAAAGCAGATGCAGAACGGAAAGAGCGGATGCCGAGCGGATGCCGAGCGGATGCCGAGCGGATGCCGAGCGGATGCCTAGCATTCACTGCACATGCGAGGAGGATGCATTGCGTCAGCCCCACGAATATAAAGGGAAGCAGCTCGCAAGCAGGTCACCATTCAGAGGAAAGACCTGATTCCAGACACAGCTTGCCAGCCAGCCAGCCAGCCAGCAACCCAACAACCATGGGGAAGAAACGGAAGCCTCTGCCATCTGCTGCCAGCCCTGGCAAGAGGGACAGGACCACCCTCCCACTCCCTGGCCCTGATTCTGCTTCTGCTGGCGCTTCTGCTGCCTGGGCTTGCTCTTCTGGTGCTGGGGCTTCTGCTGATGCTGCTTCTGGAGGTGGGGCTTCTGCTGATGCTGCTTCTGCTGGTGGTGCTTCTGCTGGTGGTGCTTCTGCTGGTGCTTACTCTGCTGATGCTGCTCCTGGTGGTGGTGCTTCTGCTGATGCTGCTTCTCCTGGTGGTGCTTCTGCTGGTGCTTACTCTGCTGGCACTGCTCCTGGTCCTGCTGGTCCTGCTGGTGCTTCCTCTGCTGGCGCTGCTCCTAGTCCTGCTGGTGCAGCTGGTGATCCTGGTCCTGCTCATGCTCCTGGTCCTGCTCATGCTCCTGGTCCTGCTGGTGATCCTGGTCCTGCTGGTCCTGCTGGTGCTGCTGGTGCTTACTCTGCTGCTGCTGATACTGTTCCTGCTGGTGCTGCTGGTGCTGCTGGTCCTGCTTTTGCTACTACTGTTGTTGCTGCTGGTGGGGGTGGTGATGGTGTGGAGGAGCAGCCCCTACAACCTTGAAGCCCTTCTGATGAGGTCCCATATGGCCCTGCCAAAGGGAGGAAGAGGCAGACGCATGAACGGGAGAGGAGGCAATACACAATTGAAGAGGAACATGAGGAGGGGGTGCTGGAGTGGCTGAGGGAGAATGAATATCTTTGGCGGAAGGGACACAGGTTCTATCGAGACACCAAGAGGAAGCAGGCTGCTTGGAGAGAGAAGGCGGAGAGCCTGAGCTACACTTCAGAGGTGGTCCTCGGCTGGTGGAAGCACATGCACACCTGATACGGGAAGCTGCACCTCAAGAAATCTGGCCAGGCCGCGGTCAAGCTGATGGACAGAGAGACCTATGTGATGGCCAAGTGCAGCTTCTTGGAGGGTGAGATCTGCCACCAAGAAGCAGCCCCTCTCACAACCCTCTCTCTCAGGCAGCCTGCTGACAGCCAGTCCTCTTCTGGCAGAGAGTCAGCTCCTGTCTCCAGGCAGGTATCTGTGGAGCGTGCCACGACGGAGACCCCCCCAACAGCTGTACTACCCCAGGTGGAGCACGTGGAGGACCCCCTGACGCAGTGGGAGAAAAGAGACGGCACTTCCACCACAGCCCAACCCACATCCACCCCCAGCTCCACCTCCACTGAAAGGCAGAGGCAGACCGGAGGGCCAGAGCCACACTGTACTGCTGGAAATAAGAGACACCATCAGGAGCAGCGTAGATCTCCTCTCTCAGCTGGTACACACCAACGCCCCAGCCACAAGCCCTTCCTCACCTACGTCAACCAGACCCTCATGAACATGTCAGAACCCCAGTACCAGGTGGTGAAGGACAGGATCACCGATCTTCTTCACAACCCTCCAGAGCAAGATGAACCTGCTCCCACCCAGTCCAGGCCTGCTCCTCCACCCCAGGTGATGTCACTGCCCTTCCAAGGCTTTCCACAGGCCCTCCCCTACCAAGGCTATGGCTACCAGGAGGTCCAGCAGCACAGGCAGCCCTTCCCAGTCCAGGCACAGGTACAATGGACGCCACCGGTGCCACTGATGCCACTGATGCCACCGACCCCACCGATGCCAGCCACGCCACCGATGCCACCCACGCCACCGATGCCACCGACGCCAGTCCTCACCCAGCTGCAGACCAGACAGCCCCACTACACTCCTCCTTCCTCCACCCCACAGCCAAGCCCAGCCTCAGTACATCTGTCATTGGTATTGGGGCTGACACCCCATGTCAGGGAGGAAGGGGCTCTCAACATCACGGGGCTGAGCCAGCTGTCTGAGAGCTTCCTCAACACACCGTCCCCTGTTGTCCTCTCAGGACCAGGCACCCCAGTGGCGCCTCAGACCAGCACTCCAGCAGCAGCCACCTGTACAGCACCTAGACCTTTCACCCCTGAGACTGGGCACGCCTCAGAGTGACCAAGAAGAGTGCCAGAGACTGGATGGCTATCTGTTGACTTTATTTTTGCTTTGGACACTTGACTTGGGTCATTTTTCTTCTACAGCTTGTAATTAATAAAGATTATCTTTGCTTCACACACTTGCTTCATTTATTTTTGTCAATAAAGCCTTGGTGGAAACTTTTAGAAATGGCTTAAGCCTTTGCATGCTTGTGGGATGGGTAAGGATATCAGTGGGATGGGCAGGGATACCTGTGGAATGGGTAATAGCTGTGGGATTGGCAGGGATACCTGTGGGATAGGCAGGGATACCTTTGGGATAGGTAATAGCTGTGGGATAGATAAACCTCCAGTGCAAGCATAGTGGGACTGTATGGTCCACCCTCCCAGGTGCCACACCTATGGCCCTTCATTATCAATAACAATGTAATCATTCATCCACACATGTCAACATAAACACAACTCTTTATTAAATGCCCTGTTCATTGTAGGCCCACCCAACATACATGGCCCAATCTCATCAGTGTAATAATACAGGCTAAAGGAAGCATCCATTAATCATCTATCATCCTGTCTTGCCACTCCACTGCTCCAGCTGGGGAGTTGCACCAGTGTCTCGGGAGGTTGCGCTGCTTCTTCCCTTCACATGAAGCTCTGTTGGGGCCTTTCACATCCTTAGTGTCTGTCAGGTTTCGTCCTTGCCTCCATTCCCCAGGCTCCATGTCCCCATTGCCTTGTTGGAGGTCCACGAGCCTGTTCTGCAACACTGGGTAGCGGGTGCACATGAGATTGTGCACGATGCAGCAAGCTTCCACGATCCTCCTCACGGTCTCTGGGTGATGCTGCATGGTGGTGAGAAGTACCTGGAACCTGTTGGCCAGGATGCCAAAGGCGTTCTCCACCACCCGTCTTGCCCTGGACAGCCTGTAGTTGAAGATCCTCTCTTCACGGGTGAGGCATCTTGAACTGTAGGGCTTCATGAGGTAGGTTCTGAGGGAGAAGGCGTCATCCCCCATGATGAAGTAGGGCACATCTTGCATGTCGTTTGGCAGGGGGTCTGGATGTGGGAAGCCCATGATGAGGTTGCATTCCAGCCCCTCCTTGAGGTCACTGGCATTGTATACCTGGGCATCTGAAGCTGACCCGTTGCCTGAAGCATCGATGTACATGAACTTGTAGTCAGCATCGACCATGGCGAAGAGGACGATGCTGAATAAGCCCTTGTAGTTGAAATAAGTGGACCCCGACTTGGCTGGAGCTTTGCAGGCCATGTGCTTTTCATCTATGGCTCCAACGGTGTGGGGGAAGTTCCACTTCTAATACCACTGCTCTGCAGCTTTCTTCCAGCCTTCTTCAGTGGAGGGGCACTGGAGGAGCTCCTCCAGGTATTCTTCGATGATGGCCTGCACCACTTCTCTGACCACAATGCTGATGGTGTTGGGTGGCACCCTCCAGCTGTACTGCATGCTCCTGTAGGTGGTCCCTGAGGCCAGGTGGTGCAGAGTCAGTGCCACCTTGAGCCCAGGGTCCAGGCTGGGCTGTAAGTTGGTGTTTGCCTTGGTCAACCTGGGTGTCAGCCACTCCACAACTTCGTCAAACATGGCTGGAGGCTTCCTCATGAAGTTCTGGAATGCACGAGGGTCTTCGTTCCTCAGCTCCATCATCAGTGTGTTGTACAGTCCGTACTCTGCTCTTCTCCCAATCCATCTTCGGACCCACTTCTTGGCCGCCTCCTTTTCTTCCCATAGAACAGTTGAAAGAGCCTGTAGATGGCTTCGCACTGTTGCAGAACGATGGTGGCTACCAAAAGGACTGTGTTACGATCCATGGTGGACATCAATGGATGCTGTGGAAGAGCAAGAGCCAGATGAACGCTGCAGAGGTCTGCACAGCAGGGCTGCTGGACTGAAAGTGAGATCCAGGTGAGTTGCTCCCCCTTTTTATAGGCAATATAAGTTTTCCACTAGGTGTCCTTTTGCATCCTCTAGGCATCCTCTAGATATCCTTAATATCCGAGATAGGTCCCCTCTGCGAACGTTTTTTCCATTTTAAATGCTTTCTTTGCGAGCTGCATCCGGTTTCATCTTTTCTCCATCCATGCTTCTAACGCTGTGCATCTGTTCTGCGTCCATTTCGCTTCCTCCCTGTGTCCGTTTTCTGCTGGAGCGGATTTGAGTTGCGCAGATGCGCAGCGGATGCCTAGCAGATATAGTGGAAGCGTAACGGATGTCGACAGATGTAGAACGGATGTTCCCCATATGCGTTGCGGATGCAGAACGGACACGTTTTATACATTTTCCGCTCAAAAAGTAGTTTTGAGCAGCTCAAAACTTTTTGAGCGGATGGAACCTCAGTCGATGGATGCTGGACGGATAGAGAGGATGAAAAATGGAGGCAGTGAGTACAGAATTGATGAATCGCGTAAACCAACGGATGGCAAGTGTTTATCTCCATTTTACATCCTCTTTCCATCCGTTGTTGCAGTGTGACATGGGCTTTAGTGAATACAGTCTCTTGTTACTGGTTCAAAACTTTTCCATTTTATGTTTCAAAACTTTTCAATGGTTCAAAACTTTTCCATTTTAAATGCCAAATATAACACCACTCAATGTTCTTGGTCCTAACTGGCTTACAAAAGTCTCAGGAAGCACTTTCTGTGCCTTTCTATTTGACTCTGCTAGACTCCGCTGGCATCTCCCCCTCAGTGGCTCCAGTCAAAACCAGGCCAGCTGCTCATCAATTCTTCCAGTCACAATCAAACTCCTGAGCACTCTTTACTCTCTGAATCTTCTCTCCAGCTGACAGGTTGGGTTACATGTCCCCTAACAGATTCCCTTCAAGGTGGCTTCTTCACTGATCCACATTGCAAACCGCAAGTCAACAAAACACCCAGCAGAAAGAAAGCCTTGTGGATTCTTGTTTCCCCCTTGCTCATGAGTAATCTTTTATTTCCTAATTTTATCTTCCCCCTTCCCTTTTGGCTTCTTAAACTGGCTTGCAAGTAAGTCATCTTTCACCCATTTTAAAGCTTTTCCTCTTTCTTTTCTTTCCCTCGGATCATCTTTTAGTCTCATTTTAAACCTCGAAATCCTTGTTGTTTCCTTAGGTTGCTTCCTTAAGCTAACTACTTCCTTTTTTTTCCCCAGCTGTTTCTTCCAAATTTGGTCTCTCTAGAACAGGGGTCCCCAAAATTGGCAACTTTAAGACTTGTGGACTTTGTTAGGAATATGAGTCTCCTAACAGGTATTTGGGTTAGAAATATATAAACCAGGATAAACATTTTAGTACTATCTCTTTAAGGGAATGCAAGAGCATGCATGTGAAACCACAGGGTGTGGTTTCTCAAATGGCCATAAGATGGAGCCAGAAACCTGGTTTGTCTTAGTCTGAGTCTCAGAAGAGAGTGTGAGTGTACCTTTATTTCCTTCTGTTGGAAAGTATTGCTATTGCTCCATTTTTCCTAATTGACTGGTATTACTGGATTTAATGTAAGTCTGATACTTAACAGTTTTTGACACTGGACTTTGTTACTGGAATATCCCTGGATTGAAAAACTGACTGATTAACCTGTGAATGACTTTTGGACTGCTTATTTTGGACTTTGCTTAAACCTTTCTGGAAGTAAAAACCTTCATTAACTGTACAGTGTATCTGTGTACTGAGTGTGTATTATTCCAACAGTACTCTTTATATGTCTCCCTGTATGTGCTCATTCTCCTAATGGGGAATTACCTCAACACTGGTTATGGGCCCAGGCCATACCAGGCTCAGATAACTGAGAGTTAGTGTGAATGCACAGTACTGTATACAACTGTTTACTATTTAATTGTGGTTTACCATCCTGATAAAGATGGCACAAGACACTTCAACAAGTCAATCACTGATAACCCAGTTGGATGGAACAAACTATGTTTCCTGGTCTGTGAAATGCAGTCTACTTCTACGTAGATAAGGTTTATGGAATGTAGTTCCAAATCCACCAGATGTAAATGCTTGGGATCCAGAAAACAAGGATGATGCCAAGAAGATTGCTGACTTTAAAAAGAACAATGAACGAGCTCTTTGTATAATTGGATTAACACTGAGTGACCAGCAGCTAAACCATATTCATGGAGAAGAGTCTGCTGCTAAGTGTTGGGAGAATTTGAAGAGGATTTATGTTCGTGACAGTGTAGGTGCACACATACATCTTACACGTAAACTGTTTAGAGTATGTCTTCTGAAAGGTGGAGATATGTTAGCTCATTTAAACTTCATGAAAAGAACTTTCCAAGAGCTACATGAAAAAGAACTAATATTTTCAGAGCTGCATCAAGTTTACATCATTCTTTCCTCATTGGATGAACGTTATGATGACTATGTATCTTCATTGGAAGTCCTGCCCAGAGATAAACTGAAACTGACTGACATAACTGGCTTGATAGGGACCAACTGAGAAAGGAACAACCACAAGAAGAGGATTTATCTTTAACTGCCTATACTGTTAGAAAATGTTTTTCTTGTGGGGCTAGAGGACATATAGCTAAATTCTGTAAAAAAAGAAAACAACAGAATACCGGCAAACACCAGAAGGCCAAGAAGAATGTTAGTTTAGCTCTGTCTAGCAATTCAACTGTAAACAATAATTTGTGGGTTGTTGATAGTGGAGCATCACAGTGCATTACTAAAGATAGAAAAAGGTTTGTAAAGATGTCCACGAGTAAACAACATATTTCATTGGCAAATGGATGGAAGATGAAAGCATCAGGTGAAGGCACTGCATATTGTTCTTGTATAAATGAACATTTAACTATGTTATATGTACCTAAACTGAAATTTAATTTGCTATCAATAAGGGCTTTAGTTAATCTTGGTTATGTAGTAATCTTTAGGGAAGATAACTATAATAGAGAAAGAGGGTAAAAGTGTTACTGCTACTTTAAAAAATGATTTATATGTAATACATGATGATCAGCTGAAGATGGCTAACTCAGTTTATAACAATGTTAAGCCACATGATGAATGTATACATTTACTACATAGACGTCTAGGGCATATTAATTTCAAAATGCTCAAACAAACTGTTCAATTGTCAGAGGGAGTAAAATTGAAACCTTGCAGCAAGTATTTACATTGTAATGCTTGTTGTCAAGAAAAGAGTAAAGTTCCTCCTGCAAACAGACAAAATGGGTTTAAAACCAAAGAACCTTTAGAGGTTGTATTTGCTGACATAATTGGTCCTAAGAAACCAAATTTAGGAGGTGCCTGTTATATTTTGAGTATTGTGGACCATTACTCAAGATACGGTTTCTGCTATCTTATGAAGAACAAAACAGAAACATTCCAACATTTATTTAATTGGCTAAGGTTTGCTGAGAGAAAAATGAAAAGTAAAGTAATTATTTTAGTAACTAATAATGGGACTGCATTTGTTAACAAAAGATTCCAAAATATGTTAAAATTGGCTGGTATTGAGCATAAATGTTCTGCACCTTACAGACCCCAACATAAATCGTTTATAGAACGAAGAGAGCAAACATTACAAGCCATGGCTCGCACTATGTTATCTGATTCAGGTTTACCTGAAACACTGTGGGGTGAGGCCATAATGTGTAGTAACCATGTTTTAAATAATGTAGTAAATACAACAACTGGAGAATTCCCATTCACTCGTTGGCATGGCAGAAAACCAAATTTAAGTTATTTACACAAATTTGGAGCTCTAGCATGGGTGTATATTCCCTCACAAGTAAGACTGAAAGGGCAACATAGAGCTAAGAAGTTATTTTTTGTGGATTATGAGGCCAACCACAGATCATTTGGATTTTGGGATCAAGGTACAGCTCATGTTTATTGTAGTGCTAGTGCAAAATTTCTTGAGCACGTTGGGTGGAATAAACTGGAACAGGAATCCAGCAATGATATTATTATTGACACCTAAATAGTCCCTAAAGATAAAATCAGTACACCCCAAATAGCCATTAAAGAGGAAGAGGAAGAACAGGAGGAAGTAGTAGAACAGGGACAGGAAGAGGTAGAAGAACAGGAGCAGATGGCGCAGGAAAGTCCACCAGTAAGTCCTGCATTACCAAGACGTTCAACCGGAATAACATGACCACCTGATAGATATCAGGCTAGTGTTGTATGCCAAGTGAATACAGTTCCAAGTAACTATAGTGAACTGAAAATGTATCCTGCTAAGGATCAGGCTGCTTGGCAGAAAGCAATGGATAAGGAACTAGAATCATTAAAAAGACTGGAGGTATACGGAAATGTTAAGTTACCACCAGGTAAACATGCCATAGGATGTAAATGGATATATAAGCTTAAGACAGGTGTAGATGGGACTGTTTCCCATAAAGCCAGGTTAGTAGCACAAGGGTTCAATCAGACAGCAAATGACTATGATGAGGTGTTTGCACCTAGTCTGAAGGCTACTACATTAAGGGCAGCATTAGTGTGGGCAGCTAAGCAGAAATACATTGTAAATCATTTGGAAGTAGAGACAGCTTATCTGCATGCACCATTGCAACACACTATATATTTAAAGAAACCTTTGGGTCTCAAAAATAATAATACTGATAATGATTGCTGGAAATTGAAAAAGAGTCTTTATGGTTTAAAGCAATCAGGATATGAGTGGAACCAATGTATAGTTAAAGAATTAACTAAAATAGGTTTTGTAGCTGGCATGGCTGATCCATGTTTGTTTAAAAGAGAAAATAATGGTATGATTTCATTATTGTTATTATTTATTGATGATATAGCATTAATCACCAAAACTGAACAAGAAGCTACTGAGATAATTTCACTGCTGGAAAATAAATTTAAAATAAAACAATTAGGAGAAATCAAAAATTATCTTGGTTTGAAAATAGATAGAACTAGGGGAGGATACAAGATCTCACAGGCAGATAAAATTAACCAATTACAAAAAAGTTATAAAATGGAACTTTGTAAGCTGGCTAAAACACCAATGACCCAGAAGTTTAGCCATAGTGATGTTCAAAGTCCTGTTTTTGATAAGAACATTTATCAGTCCTTGATTGTTAGTTTACCTTTTCTCAGTAATTGGTCAAGGCCAGATATTGCATACAGTGTTAATCAATTAGCAAGATTTAACACTGAGCCCACTGAAAGGCACTGGCAAACTGCTAAACGTGTGTTAAGATATCTGAAACAGACAATACATTATGCATTGTATTTGGAGCCAAAAGATGAATTGAATTTAACTGCATATGCTGATATAAGTTTCGCAACAGACATAAATACACGAAAATCTACATCAGGTACTGCTATATTATTGGGGAAAGCATTGATTGGATGGAGATCTATTAGACAGAAACATTAAAGTTTGTCAACAATGGAGGCTGAATTCTCATGTTTGTCTTTATTATGTACAGATTTAGTTTTGTATAAGCAATTATTAATTGATATGGGAATTAATGTAACAGATCCTATTGTTGTTTACGAAGATAACCAATCAGCAATACAGATGGCTTCAAATAGTGCTGTTAAAACAAGAACGAAACACAGAGATTTAAGATATTTAAATGTGAGACAATGTGTGCAAAGATGATTAAGCTAGAATACTGTATGTCAGAAAACAATATTGCAGATCATTTTACAAAGGCCCAAGGCTCTACAAAGCATAAGGCATGCTGTGAAGATTATGGACTTAGAATGTAAGGTTGTATATATTATCTTACCCAAAAGGGGAGAATGTTAGGAATATGAAACACCTAACAGGTATTTGGGTGAGAAATTTATAAACCAGGATAGACATTTTAATACTGTCTCTTTCAGGGAATGCAAGAGCATGCAATTGGGTGTTGTTTCTCAAACAGCCATAAGATGGAGCCAGAAACCTGGTTTGTCTTAGTCTGAGTCTCAGAAGAGAGTGTGAGTGTATCTTTATTTCCTTCTGTTGGAAATTTTTCCTCCATTTTTCCTAATTGCTCCATTTTTCCTAATTGACTGATATTACTGGATTTAATGTAAGTCTGATACTTAACAGTTTTTGACACTGGACTTTGTTACTGGAATATCCCTGGATTGAAAAACTGACTGATTAACCTGTGAATGGCTTTTGGACTGCTTATTTTGGACTTCGCTTAAACCTTTCTGGAAGTAAAAACCTTCATTAACTGTACAGTGTATCTGTGTACTGAGTTTGTATTATTCCAACACTACTCTCTGTACATCTCCCTGTATGCACTCATTCTCCTAACAGGGAATTACCTCAACAGACTTCAACTCCCAGAATTCCTCAGCCAGCTAATCTGGAACAAAGAAATCTGGTACAAAGATATGCTGGCTGAGGAATTCTGGGAGTTGAAGTCCACAAGTCTTAAAGTTGCCAAGTTTTGAGACCTTTGCTCTAGATCAAGTCTGTTTCGGTTCAGCAGAGGCGCTAGTTTCACACACAACTCCACCTGTTCCTTAAACTCATTTGTATCTTGCTTGTACCTCTTTATGGTAATCTTCCATTCCCTTATTTTAACTTTCTCATTTTAAAAAAAAAATCATTTATTTCATCTAGTGATCCAATTACTTTATATCTACACCAATACCCTCAAGGCCTCACAATCTTTTAATTACCAGCCATAAAATCCCAGATTCCCAGCATTCAAGTTATCATCTTGCTTCTCATAGCAAACCCGTATCAATTTCAGCAGCTTCACTAATTTTCTCAATTCTACAGCAACTTCTTAAATTATAGATAACCCATGGGGGAGGGGGGGTACTTTTTGACAGTGTTTGTATATAAATGTCCTAGCCATTTTTCTGTGTCAAAGAAGTTAGGCAGCCACGCAATGGTGAGATTTTCCCTTGCAAAGTTTGAAAGCAGAAAAATCAATGTGAAAGGATTTGATATAAAAAGTTGCTGCCTAAGCAATACTATAGGAAAGATTCCAGTGAATACAAATAACTCAATCTTTTTTCTGTGTACAGAAAGTTCTGTAGGAAAACATATAGGGTGAAGTAAGGAAAACACTGTATGGTCTCTCTGGCTCTCCCTGTTTCCCATCCTACTCCAAATCTGGTACAAAGAATCAAGAAACTGGCAGAGAAAGCCCATATGTATAAACAGGGAGCAAAACCCATTCCTTCCTAGCACTGCTGATTTTGCCTAGCTGGGTAATGAAAATTTGGCAAGCAAACAATCAAGATGAGAGAGCATCATGGACTCCACAGTTCAACCCTGAGCTAAAGATATTCCTTTCTGGCATGAAGAACCAGATAATCTTCACTAAATCTACCCACCGTAGATAAATATGCTGTTTATATTTCCCTGTTGGTGACTTACAGCATCATCTAAATTTGTCTGAGCACCAAGTAACAATAATAAAGATGGACTTTCTATCACTTCTATAATGAACACAGTACTGTCACGAGGAGGAAAAAGGATGCTCAGCTGTACCATAGAGACATATTTATTATATCAGAAACACTGAACTTCCTACTGTCAGATGAGAGTAACTGTGGAGTCTGTTCCGTCACGGGAAAAAGAGGGACGTGAGACCAGTGTGACTTTCAGCTCTTTATTTGGTTCCTTGATTCAGTTCTAACCGCGGAACTGCAGCAGCTTCTTTTATAGCGGCTGCTCACGGCTTGCGGCGAATGATGGCTCTTTAAGACTCCCGCTGATCTGGTGGGCCAATCACACAGGGATAATATGGACCAATCAGGCTCGCGCATTTTAGCCAATCAGCAAGCGGTATTTATGGACCAATCGGCAAAGGATATTTCGAGTATGTTAACATAGAACACCCCTCCCCTCTTGGTTCAGTCCAACCTACGTTACGTAGTCACGTAAGTAGGCAGGGCTTATGGCTTCTACGTGACCTGTGCAGCTCAGTTGCTGTGTTGTTTTCGACTGGTTCGGACGGGTTCGCTGTTTCTCCTTCTCTTCTTGGTGGAACCTCCTGGAAGGGTGAGTCAGCTCTGCCGCTCCCAGCCGGTCTACCCAGGCTGGTTGAGTCGGCTCTGCCGCTCCTGCCCGGTCTCTCTGGGCTGGTTGAGTTGGCTCGGCTGCCTCTTCCAGGAGTGGCCTCGTGTTGATTTTCCACAGCCAGCTCCCTTCTGCCGATGTCTTCTGCCGGTAAATAGTTTTTGTTTCTAAATGGGCCTACCTGTGGTGTTTGTTGTTGGTTTGTTTGCTGTTGTATTATTAGTGGGTTTTCTCCTCCCGTTTTATTTATGTTTGGTTGACCTCCCCCCTCTCTGGTTTTGTTATAGTCTATTTAGTGTGCTCTTTGATTTTGCAGTTGTTGTGCGTTCTCGGGGTTGTCGGTGTTTCTATTGTTCTAGACCTTAGTTGGTCTATGTGTCTTTTCCAGCTTCTCCCATCCTCCGTTTCTAGCCGGTATGACCTGGGTCCTGTTATTTGAGTTATTCTAGCTGGTATCCAAAGTGGGTCCCCCATAAGGTTTTTTGCGTATACCAGCTCCCCTGTTGTGAATGTGCGGTATTTACTGGAGGAGTCTGGTGGCTTTTCGGGGTTGTATGTTAGGTGTAATCTGTCCAGGTGTGACCGTAGTTTCCTGCCCATCAGGAGTTCTGCTGGACTCTTGTTAGTCCACATGTTTGGTGTTTTTGTTGGATGGTTAGCATTTTATTGATTTTGTCTTGAATGTCACCCATGTCAATTTTATCTAATGCCTCTTTAGTATACTGAACCATGCGTTCCGCCCATCTGTTTGTAGCTGGGTGGGCAGGCGCTGTTAGGGTATGTCGTATCCCCAGTTCAGCGAGAAATTTTTCAAATGATAGCACTGTGAATTGTGGCCTGTTGTCTGAGACTAACAAGTCCAGTAACCCATGCGTTGCGAATAGTTTTCTCAGTTGTTTGATGACAGCTTCTGTCATCGTGGACTGCATGACTGTGACCTCCAACTGTTTGGAGTAGGCATCTACAATTATTAAAAATGTATATCCCTTTGTGGGTCCAGCAAAATCTATATGGATTCTTGACCAGGGGCCCCTGGGTGTCTCCCACTTGAGTGTAGGTGTGGAAGGGGGGTTAGGTCTGGACCTTTGGCATTTGTTGCATGTTCCCACCCATGTGTCAATGTCTTTGTCCATCCCTGGCCACCAAACTCCTGGCCAGGGATTTCATTTTGACGATACCGGGTGTCCTTCATGTAGCATGCACAGTACTTTTCTTGCATTATTTTTGGAATAACAACTCTATCCCCCCACAGTATACACCCCTTCAATATTGATAGTTCAGTTTGTCGAGTTCGGAAAGGTTTAAATGTGTCGCTGTCATCGGTTTCCGGCCATCCTTTTCCTACCCAGTTGAAAATCCGTGCGAGTTGTCTGTCTCTAACGGTCTCTTTTGCAATGTCCGATGCAGTTATGGGTAGGTTTGGCAAGGTCTCTATTTGTAGTATGGACGTGGTTGGTGCCGGGTCGTCTTCCAGGTCTGGTAGGGGAGAACAGCTCAGGGCACCTGCATGTGATATGCTCTTCCCTGGCTGGTGGATTAATTGGTAGTTATATGCGGCCAGGAATTTGGACCACCTTGTCATCTGTGGTGACAATATATTTGGGGTGGCCTTGTTCCCTGTGAGTATCCCTAGAAGCGGCTTGTGGTCGGTAATGAGTAAGAAAGTCCTACCGTAGAGATACTCATGGAAAAGTTGTACTCTGGTGATCGCTGCTAGTGCCTCTCTGTCCAGCTGTCTATTGTTCCTTTCTGCCTTGGACAACGTCTTGGTGCTTCCCTCCCGTCCAGTAGTGTGTGGCTTAGTATGGCCCCGATGCCAAAAGGTGATGCGTCGAATGTCACTGTCAGCGGTAGGGTTTCACTGTATTAAATAAGTATCGATTTGGATGTGAGCAGAACTTTTATTCCTTGGAACGCAGCTTCTTCCCGTCGGCCCCAGGTCCAGGTAGCTGTCTTATCGAGTAGTCTATGTAATGGCTCCACTGTTGTTGCCTTTTGTGGCAAAAAGACATTATAAAAGTTAAAGAGTCCCAAAAATGCTTGTAATTCTGTTTTGTTCCGTGGTCTGGGGGCTTCTTTTATGGCTTTTATTTTCTTTTCGGTGGGGTGAATTCATTTTTTGTCTATTAGGTACCCCAGGAATTCAACTTTCTCGGTGGCCAGCTGGTATTTTTCTTTTTTCACCTTGAGTCCCGCCTCTTTAAATCTTTTTAGGACTTCCCTGAGGCAGCTTTCCAATTGTTTTTTGTTCTTAGCGGTTACCAGAACATCATCGAAATAGGGCACCACCCCTTTAATTCCTTGTAAAAGCTGTTCCATCAGGCTTTGGAACACTCCTGGGGCCACACTGACTCCAAATTGTAATCTGTTGCATTTAAATGCCCCCCTGTGAGTCACAATGGTTTGTGCCTCTGCTGTTTCTGAATCAATGGGCAATTGTTGGTATGCCTGTGCCAGATCGAGCTTTGCAAAGATTTTTCCTCCCCCCAGTGAATGTAATAGATGTTGCACCACTGGGACGGGGTATGCGCTTTGTTGCAGTGCATGGTTGAGGGTGGCCTTATAGTCTCCGCAGATTCGCACAGATCCATCTGGTTTTATCGGGGTCACAATTGGGGTTTCCCACCTAGCATGGTCTATTTGTTCCAGTACTCCCTGTGCAATGAGTTTATCCAATTGCTCATCGATTTTTGGTTTGAGCTCGAATGGAACCCGCTATGCCTTTAAACGGGTTGGTGCTATGTTTGGGTTCAAATTAAATGAAATAGGGGACCCTCGGTACTTGCCTAGCTTCCCATCAAAAATGTCCTGGAAGTCTTTCATCAGGCTCTCTTCCCAGTCTGCCTCAGTGACGCTGTTTATGCCAGTCACTTCGATCCCCAGAGGGTCAAACCATTCTAGCCCCAGCAGGCTTGGGTGATCCTTGTCCACTATTGTCAATGGGAGGATTTCTGAGTGTTCCTTGAAGGTTATTTGAAAATGTCCAACTCCAACTACGGGGATCCCGTTCCCCTGGTAGTCCTTCAAGGCCAGTCTTTTGTTTTCTAGTTGTCTTCTTCGTATGCTCGGGATTAGTCGTTGATGGTGTCCCAGGATATCATTGACAGGTATGATCTGGAGTCCACTTCCATGTTACACTGTTGGCCTTCAATGTTGACCTGTACGTGCACTTTACGGGCATCCGTCGCACTCTAATGCCCAATGGTAATTGTCTGCTGATCTATTCCTTTTGCTATGGTTCACTGAGCCGCTTATTTCTGCTTTCGCGGCTCCAATGATTTCCTTGCTGTCTGTCTCTGGTCCTGGGGGGGATGCTGTCTTGTCACCTCAGGCTGTAGCTCTTTTTATTTCAGCAGACTCTTGCAATGTATCCCCGTTTCTTGCAGTGACGGCAAATAGTGTCTGGAAAATGGCACTTGGATTAGGGATGGTTTCCTCCACACCCGGCGCATTGGAAACCCAACTTGCGTTCTCTCCTTTCTTGCCTGTACCGTTCCAACTGGAGTCTGCATATCTCTTCCTCCTCCTCGTCGGTCTCGGATAAGGACTCAACGTCCTCGTGGTGTGCGGTAGTGGGGGTGGTCTTTTGGTTCCCCTCTGGTTTCCTTTCTTGGTGTTGGCCTGTTTCTACCCGTGTTTGCTGGGTTGCCGCATTCATTTTCTGCATGGTTGTTGCTGACTTCTTTGTGGCTTCAGCTGCAGTTGCCTCAGCGATGGCCTCGGTAACAGTGATGTAGGGCTGGGTCAGTAGTTGGCTCTGTAATGTGAGATCCCTTAGTCCCAAGACCACGCGGTCTCTCATGGCTTCATCCATATTGAGGAACTCACATGCACCTCCAAAGTCCCTCAGAGCCGCTACGAATTCCCCGACACTCTCACCTTCTCTCTGGTCCCTTTTATAAAATTCATGTCTTCTAATAAGGTTGGAGACGCCCGGTGCATAATGGGCTCTCAACAGTCAGTCCAACTCTGGCCATGCCATCTGTTTGATGTCCTGAGGTTTGGCCAATGCTTTGGCCATTTTGAACACTGTGGGTCCACAGTGTGTAAGGAACACAGCTCTCTTCCTGTTAGCGGAGATCCCTTGCAGATTGTTGCTTTCGAGGAACATGAGGAATCAGTCAATATACAATTCCCAGTTGTCAGTCGTCGGGTCGAATTGTGCAGGTGGCAAGTTGCTGCTGGCCATCTTGTCGGTTGGTCAGTCCTCGCTGCCACGTGCTCAACTGGTCACCTTTGTCTCAGTATCCCACCTTCGTCACCAGTGTTTCATCGTGGGAAAAAGAAAGACGCGAGACCAGTGTGACTTTCAGCTCTTTATTTGGTTCCTTGATTCAGTTCTAATTGCAGAGCCGCGGCAGCCTCTTTTATAGTAGCTGCTCGCAGCTTGCAGCCAATGATGGCTCTTTAAAACTCCCGCTGATCTGGCGGGCCAATCACACAGGGATAATGCAAACCAACCAGGCTCGCATGTTTTAGCCAATCAGCAAGCGGTATTTATGGACCAATCAGAAAAGGGTATTTTGAGTATGTTAATATAGAACAGAGTCTATATAAGGGAATATATATATATATATATA
>BLBF01000007.1:7044777-7161587 GCA_015471245.1 Laticauda colubrina
TCTCTGTCTCTGTCTCTGTCTCTGTCTCTGTCTCTGTCTCTGTCTCTGTCTCTGTCTCTGTCTCTCTCTCTCTCTCTCTCTCTCTCTCTCTCTCTTTCTCTCCCCTGGACATTGTTTTGCTCTTTTGTAGCAGGTCAGAAGCAATCTGTCAATATCTACAATGGTACACCCGTGTTCTACAAGCAATGCCCCATATTATTGCTTACTTCGCCTCCCATTTTACTACAGATGGCAAGCACCCGGTGGAAAACCAAAGCAAAGATGGTACAATACAATAAATGCAGACATGAAAAATGCCCAATTGAACCTGGATGAGGCATTTTTTTGCACAAAATGATGCTTCTTGACCCAAAAAGCAGATTCTGTCCCTGCAGGAAAAATGTGATGATAATGATGATGAAGATGATGATGATGATGGTCTTTTCTGGCATATGAACTTTGAAGGGTTGCCATTTCATTTCTAATGCTTGAGACACAAGGTCATCATTCCTTGGTACATGTAATCCTCAACTTACAACCAGTCATTTAGTGATTCTTTTTTCAGACTGACAAAGCCATTGAAAAAAATGACTTATGACCAGTCCTCACACCTATGACTGTTGCAGCATCCCCATCATCATGTGATCAAATCCAGGCACTTGGCAAAGCCAGCATGCACTGCAGTGATTCAGTGTCATGGAATCACCATTTGCAGCCTTCCCAGCCAGCTTTCAACAGCAAAGTCCATAGGAGAAGCCGGATGTGCTTAATAACTGCTTAATTTACTTAACTGCTCTAGTGATTCACTTAACAACCACAGTATAAAAATTTTTGTCAAATTGGATGAGACTCACTAAAACCACACAGCCAAATCTATTGCAGAGGGAGCAATGGGATATAGGGAGCTTTTGGAGTCAGGCAGGAGGACAAACTGAATAAATAAATAAACCAAGGTGAAGCCTCTAATGCAAGTAGAGGTCCACTTGCAGGTAATTCTTTTCAAAAGTACTTTATTTTGGAGAATCTTTGAAATATATAGAACATATCAACAGTATCCCACAGCAAAATTAGTTACCTTCAGGCAATAAAAAGTAATGCAGAGAAACTCTCTTATCTCATTACTGGTTTTGTTTATTATAGTCCATCCATGCCTATACAAATTCAGGGAATTTCTCCATGAAAAAATATGATATATGTTGAGTTCGTGAAGAATGAGACTGGAGACCAGCATAACTTCAGCTCTTTTATTTAGTGCAGAAAGTCCATCTGAACCAGGAGTCGCGGCAGCTCTTTTTATAGAGAGGCTGCTAGCGGCTAGTGGCCAATGACGGCTACTTGTTTTTCCAGTCGCTGAGTTGGCCAATCATAGGTTAGCTATCATCGGCCAATCAGCGTTGAGACAGGAACCAATAAGCTTCTAGTATTTCTCGACCAATAGGAACAGACTATTTGAAGTATGTTAATATGGAATACCCCTCCCCTTTTGGTACAGTCCTACCTTACGTAGTCACATAAGTAGGCGGGGCTTTTAGGTTGCCTAGTTGACCTGCGTAGTTTAGTTGTGTCGTCGTCTTCAACGGGTTCAGACGGGATCACTGTTTCTCCTGTCCTTTTCTGTGGAACCTCCTGGAAGGTGGAGTCAGCCATGCCACTCCCGCCCGGACTACTTGGGCTAGTAGAGTTAGTTAGGCTGCTCCCTTCCAGAGCAGCATATCGGGCTTCTTGTGCCTCCTGCTCTTGTTTGCCGAAGACTTCTGCGGGTAGGTCATTGTTTTTGTCTGAATTTATTTGTGAATGTTGTTTATTGTGTATATTTTGATTTTTTGGGGTTTCTTGCTCTGCCAGAGGGTTTCCCCCTCCCCTCTGATTTGTGTTTAAGGAGTCTCCCAATCTAGTATAGGTGCTGAAGGGGGTGCAGGTCAGGATTTTTGGCATTTCCCATAGGTTTCAACCCATTTCCCAATAACCTTGTCCATCCCTGACCACCATACATAGCTCCTGGCCAGGGATTTCATTCGTACAATACCCAGGTGGCCTTCATGCAACATGCTCAGTACTTGTTCTTGTAATGGTTCTGGTATTACCACCCAGTCCTCCCATAATATGCAACCTTTTAATAATGACAGTTCAGTTTGCCTATTCTTGAAAGATTTAAAATTAATGTCTGTCTCGTTTTCCAGCCACCCTTCTCCTACCCAGTTCAAAACTTGTGGCAAGGTTTTGTCTCTTGCCGTGAATCTTGCAATGTCCTCTGCGGTTATGGGTAGGTTTGACAATGTCTCAATCTGTAGGGTGGTTGTGGTTGGTGCCAGATCACTTCCTAGTTCTGGTAGGGGAGTACGGCTCAACGCATCGGCGTGGGAAATGTCTTTGCCCGGTCGGTGAATCAGTTTATAGTTGTAGGCTGCCAGGAACTCGGACCACTTTGTCATTCTAGGGGATAGTATATTTGGGGTGGCTCTGTTCCCAGCTAGTATTCCAAATATAGGTTTGTGGTCTGTAACAAGGGTAAAAATCCTACCATAAAGGTATTTGTGGAACCGTTTGACACCAGATATTGCTGCTAATGCCTCTCTGTTCAATTGACTGTAGTTACATTCAGTTTTTGATAGTGTTTTGGAGTAGAATGCAATCGGTGCTTTTCTCCCATCAGGCAGGATGTGGCTAAGTATGGCTCCGACGCCACATGGTGATGCATCGCAGGTGACTGTTAATAGTAGTGTCTCGCTGTATTGCATTAATACCGAGTCGGAAGTGATTAGGTCTTTTACTCTCTGGAACGCTGTCTCTTCACATCGTCCCCAGGTCCAGGTGGCTGCCTTGTCCAAAAACCTATGTAGTGGTTCCGTCTTCATTGCCTTCTGTGGCAGAAAAACCTTATAAAAATTTATAAGTCCCAAGAATGCTTGAAACTCTACCTTGTTTTTTGGTCTAGGCGCTTCTTTGATTGCCTTAATTTTTTTTTCTGTGGGGTGGATGCCTTCTTTGTCAATTTGATACCCCAGGAAATCGACTTTTGTGGTGGCTAATTGGCACTTTTCTTTTTTTACCTTGAGTCCCGCCTTCTGGAACCTTTGTAAGACCACTCTGAGACATGGCTTCTAATTGTCTCTCATCGCTAGCTGACACTAGCACATCATCAAAGTATGGGACTACTCCTTTTATCCCCTGTAATAACCGCTCCATTAGGCTTTGGAACACCCCTGGGGCTACGCTGACTCCAAATTGCAGCCTTTTGCATTTGAAGGCTCCTCTATGAGTCACGATCATTTGCGCCTCTGCTGTTTCGGGGTCGACTGGTAATTATTGGTATGCTTGGGCAAGGTCGAGCTTTGCGAAGACCTTGCCTCTCCCCAACGAGTGTAGTAGGTGTTGCACTACAGGAACAGGATATGTGCTTTGTTGTAGTGCATGGTTCAGGGTAGCCTTGTAGTCCCCACAGATTCTCATGGACCCATCTGGTTTAACTGGGGTCACAATTGGGGTCTCCCATTTGGTGTGGTCAATGGGTTCCAAAATACCTTGTGCTGTTAGTTTGTTAAGTTCTTCATCAATCTTTGGTTTTAGTGCAAAGGGGACTCGCCCCACCTTCAGCCTAATTGGAACTATTGTTAGATCTAAATTAAATGAAATAGGGGACCCTCGGTACTTGCCTAATTTTCCTTCAAAGACGTCCTGGAACTCCCTCATCAGGTTCTCCTCCCCGTCTGTGTCGGCGATGTTGATAATGCCGGTCAATCCGATTCCTAGAGGTTCAAACCACTTGAGTCCCAATAGGCTAGGTCAGTTTTGGTCTATGATGGTTAGCGGCAAGATTTTCTTGTGTTCTTTGAAAGTTATTTGGAAATGTCCAAGTCTGACTACCGGTATTCTGTTTCCCTGGTAGTCCTTTAGGATTAACAATTGGTGTTCTAGTTCAGCTCTGCCAATGTGCGGTACTAGTTTTTTAACGGTATCCCATGACACCATGGATAGGCATGATCCGGAATCTACCTCCATTTTGCATTCTTGGCCCTCGATCCAGACTGCCACATGTACTTTTCGGCCATTTGTTGTGTTAGAGTGTCCGATGATGATGGTTTGGTGTGTTTCTTCTTTTCTATAGTTCTCGTTTAGCCGCTTGCCTTTGCTTTTGTGACTCTCACAGCTCCACATTTGTCTATGTTTGTCTCATTTCGGTCAGAGTTTTGGATGAATTCGCATTCATCTGCTTCATTTTGGCCGCTGATTTTTTAGTTGCTTCTGCCGCCATGGCTTCAGCAATAGCCTCAGTAACCATAATCTTTGGCTGGGTTAGCAGCCGGCTTTGTAGGGTGAGGTCTCTTAGTCCGAGGACCATGCAATCCCTCATGGCTTCATCCATGTTAAGGAATTCTCATGCCCCTCCAATGTCCCTGAGAGCCACTATGAAGTCTGGGATGCTCTCACCTTCTCTCTGGTCCCATTTGTAAAATTCGTGTTTCCGAATAAGGCTGGAGACGGTCGGTGCATAGTGAGCCTTCAGCAGCTTTTCTAGGTCTGGCCAGGCCATCTGTTTCACATCTTCTGGTTTTGCCAGTGCCTTGGCCATCTTGAACACTGTGGGCCCACAGTGTGTCAGGAACACAGCTCTTTTCCAATTGTCTGGGATTCCTTGCAAATTGCTGCTTTCCAGGAACATGAGGAATCTATCGATGTAGGATTCCCAGTCCTCTGTTGCTGGGTTGAATGGTGTGGGTGGCGAGTTGGATCTGGCCATTTCATCTGCTCGGTTCTCGATGCCATATGCTCAACGGGTCTCCTCTCTCAAAATCCCACCTTTATCGTCAGTGTTGAGTTTGCGAAGAATGAGACTGGAGACCAGCGTAACTTCAGCTCTTTTATTAAGTGCAGAAAGTACATCTGAACCAAGAGCCACGGCAGCTCTTTTTATAGAGAGGCTGCTCGCGGCTAGTGGCCAATGACAGCTACTTGTTTTTCCCGCCGCTGAATTGGCCAATCATAGGTTAGCTATAATTGGCCAATCAGCGTTGAGACAAGAACCTTATACTAGAATGAGCTTCTAGTATTTCTCGACCAATAGGAATAGACTATTTGATGTATGTTAATATGGAACAATATATTTCTCTTATTTCACTTCAGGCCTAAACTATATTGCTTTAAAAGATGATCTGAGTCTTTGGGGCAAAAAGGGAGACATCTTTGGTTCATAATAAGCACAATAAAAGGAAACAGAATTTTAGCCAATAAATGTTCTGATTTCATTTTCGTATCCTTTTTAATACATATGTGAGTTTCTCAGTCTGAACAATAATCAATACATAACTTAATCATTTAACAATTATTAAATAATGATAGTCCAGGAAAAAAAATTCCTAAGGATTGAATTCTGTATTAGAATTCCTGCACCTTCCCAGCTTCTCTAATATTTGTCCAAAACAAAGAAAATAATAATGTCAATAACTGGATATAAATTCACAGGAGTTAAGCACTGTAAATGCCCAATCTTTAAGATAGATCCTTGATGATGAATAAGAATAGCTCAGAAAGATTGTTGATGTCATGCTTAGGCCTGCATGCCATACCATACTTAAAAGATGATATATATTTTTTCTAAACAATTTACCAGCCAGTCCTATAATCCAGAAATTAAACCTCTTTAGCTGAAAAAAAAAAGATCTAGTGGTTTAAAACAAAATTTCAGATCTTGCCACTTCTTTATAGTTGAGCATATTGTGAATCTATATGACAGCAGATGTTCTAATGCCCTGTAGCGTGAGAAATTTTCCCAAAACACGCTGTCTCAGGAAAATCAGACAGTGATCTTGATGGTACCATCGAGGATTAAAAATGGACCTGAAAGGCAATCTAAATCCTGTCATTAGGTGATGCAATGACTGGTTCTGTTGTGATTGATTGTGAGCTGCTTGTGACTGTCTCTGGCACAAACTGTGAATAGCCATCACAGAGTTTGCATGTATAAGACAGTTATTCATGTCTTATAAGAAATGTTTGTAAGAGAGTACCATGATGTTGGCTCATACTAACTGGGGAATTCTAGGTGTTGAAGTTCATACACCTTAAAGATGCCAATTTTAAGAAACACTGATTTAACCTACAAAATTCTAAATAAATATATGAGACATTAAAATTCATGAACTTCAGGGTGAAGTGCCATTACCATGCAGGCCCCTATGCAAATAATCCAGCGCTCCCTCATCTAACAGGAGACAAAAAGATCTGAGGTGCAATAAAATCTTTTCTTTTCCTCTTATTTCAATGCATTTATAATCTGGAAATTGTACAACCTGGGAGAAAAGAGTTTCCTTGGCTTGATATATACCCAGTAGTATATATTATTAAATTTAATAATATTATTATAAATATTTAATAATTATTATAATAATTATGAAATTATATTATTAAATTCAAATAATTTAGCAACCGGTTCACCCAGGTTCAGGTTGTGGGAGGGTGGGGCCCATCCCTGTCCTCCACCTCCGCCACACATGTGGGACGACCCTCCCGCGACAGCCAACCTGACCCTGGGCAAACTGGTTGTTAAATTACATACACACACCCGCTATCAAAGTGGATCGTGGGTGCTTTGCTGCAATGGAGAAATGGGCAATGGAGCAGCCGGCATGAGATTAAGCCCCTGTCACACAGCACCAATGGATGGAAAGAGGATATAAAATGGAAAGAAACACTTGCCATCCATTCGTTGACACGATTCATCCGTTCTGTACTCACTGCGTCCGTTTTTCATACTCTCTATCCGTCCAGCATCCGTCTATTGACATTTCATCCGCTCAAAAAGTTTTGAGCTGCACAAAACTTTTTGAGCGGAAAATGTATCCAACGCGTCCGTTCTACATCCGCTACACATACGGAGAACATCCGTTATACGTCCGTAGTCATCTGTTACGCATCCGCTATATCCGCTAGGCATCTGCTGCACATCTGTGCAACTCGCATCCACTCCAGCGGAAAACGAACACAGGGAGGAAGCGAAACAGATGTGGAACGTCTGCGCAGCATTAGTAGCATGGACGTAGAAAGGATGAAAGCGGATGCAGCTTGCATACAAAGCATTAAAACGGAATAAACGTTCGTATAGGGGACGTATCTCTGATATTTAGGATGTCTGCAGGATGCCTAGAGAATGCAAAAGGACACCGAGCGGAAAACCTATATTTCCTATAAAAAGGGGGAGAAATCACCTGGATCTCACTTTCAGTCCAGCAGCCCTGCTGTGCAGACCTCTGCAGCCTTCATCTGGCTCTTGCTCTTCCACAGCATCCAGTCATCTCCACCATGGATCATAACACACTCCTTTTGGCAGCCACCATCATTCTACAACAGTGCAAAGCCATCTACAGGCTCTTTCACCAGTTCTACGCGAAGAAAAGGAGGCGTCCAAGAAGTGTGTGGGCCCGAAGATGGATCGGGAGAAGAGCGCAGTACGGACTGTACAATAAGCTGATGATGGAGCTGAGGAATGAAGACACTCGTGCATTCCAGAACTTCATGACGATGCCGCCAGCCATGTTTGATGAAGTTGTGGAGCATCTGAGACCAAGGTTGACCAAGCAGAGCACCAACTTCCATCCCAGCCTGGACCCTGGACTGCAGGTGGCATTGACTCTGCGCCACCTGGCCTCAGGGACCATGTACAGAAACATGCAGTACGCCTGGAGGGTGCCACACAACACCATCAGCATTGTGGTCAGAGAAGTGGTGCAGGCCATTATCGAAGAACACCTGGAGGAGCTCCTACAGTGTCCCTCCACTGAAGAAGGATGGAGGAAACTTGCAGAACAGTGGTACAAGAGGTGGAACTTCCCCCACACCGTTTGAGCCATAGATGGGAAGCACGTGGCCTGCAAAGCTCCAGCCAAGTCGGGGTCCACTTATTTCAACTACAAGGGCTTCTTCAGCATCATCTTCTTCGCCATGGTCGATGCTGACTACAAGTTCATGTACATCGATGATTCAGGCAACGGGTCAGCTTCAGATGCCCAGGTATACAACGCCAGTGACCTCAAGGAGGGGCAGGAACGCAACCTCATCATGGGCTTCCCAGATCCAGACCCCTTGCCCAACAACACACAAGATGTGCCCTACTTCATCGTGGGCGATGACGCCTTCTCCCTTAGAACCTACCTCATGAAGCCCTACACTTTCAGACTCCTCACCCGTGAAGAGAGGATCTTCAACTACAGGCTGTCCAGGGCAAGGCGGGTGGTGGAGAACGCCTTTGGCATCCTGGCCAACAGGTTCCAGGTACTTCTCACCACCATGCAGCATCGCCCACAGACCGTGAGGAACATCGTGGAAACTTGCTGTATCCTGCACAATCTCATGCACACCCGCTACCCAGTGTTGCAGAACAGGCTCATGGACCTCCAACAAGGCAATGGGGACATGGAGCCTGGGGAATGAAGGCAAGGGCGAAACCTGATAGACACTGAGGATGTGCAAGGCCCCAGCAGAGCTTCACATGAAGGGAAGAAGCAGTGCAACCTTCTGAAACACTGGTGCAACACCCCAGCTGGAGCAGTCCACCCCAGCTGGAGCAGTGGAGTGGCAAGACAGGATGGTAGATGCTTAATGGATGCTTCTTCAGCCTATCTCATCACACTGATGAGATTGTGCCATGTATGTTGAGTGGCCCTTCAATGAATAGGGCATTTAACAAAGAGTTGTGTTTATGTTGACATGTGTGGATGAATGATTACATTGTTATTGATCATAAAGGGCCATAGGTGTGGCACCTGGGAGGGTGGACCATACAGTCCCACTATGCTTGCACTGGTGGTTTATCTATCCCACAGCTATTAATCTTCCCACAGGTATCCCTGCCATCCCACAGGTATTCCTGCCCATCCCACAGCTGTTACCCATCCCACAGGTATCCCTGCCCATCCCACAGCTATTACCCATCCCACTGCTATCCTTACTGATCCCACAAGCATGCAAAAGCTTAAACCATTTCTAAAAGTTTCCACCAAGACTTTATTGACTAAAAGAACTGAAGCAAGTGTGTGAAGCAAAGATAATCTTTATTAATAACAAACTGTAAAAGCAAAATGACCCAAGTAAAGTGTCCCAAGCAAAAATAAAGTCAACAGGTAGCAACCCAGTCTCTGGCACTCTTCTCAGTCACTCTGAGGCATGCCCATAGTCTCAGGGGTGAAGGGTCCAGGTGCTGTGGAAGTGGCTGCTGCTGGAGTGCTGTTCTGAGGCACCATTGGGGTGCCTGGCCCCGAGACAACAATAGGGGATGGTGTGTGGAGGAAGGTCTTAGAGAGCTGGCTCAGTTCTGGGATTTTGAGAGCCCCTTCTTCCAGGACATGGGGTGTCAGTCCCAAGACCAATGACAGATGTTCTGAGGCTGGGCTTGGCTGTGGAGTGGAGGAAGGAGGAGTGTAATGAGGCTATCTGGTCTGCAGGTGAGCGAGGTGAGGCGTGGGTGGCATCTGTGGCATCAGTGGCATCTGTGGCGTGGGTGGCATCTATGGCGTGGGTGGCATCTGTGGCGTCGGTGGCATCGGTGGCGTCGGTGGCATCGGTGGCACCAGTGGCATACGATGAACCTGTGCCTGGACTGGGAAGGGCTGCCTGTGCTGCTGGAACTCCTGGCAGCCATAGCCTTGGTAGGTGAGGGCCTGTGGAAAGCCTTGGAAGGGCTGTGACATCACCTGGGATGGAGGAGCAGACCTGGACTGGGTCGGAGCAGGTTCAGCTGGGCCTGGAGGGTTGTGTAGAAGACCGGTGATCCTCTCCTTTATCACCTGGTACTGTGATTCGGACATGTCCAGGAGGGTCTGGTTGATGTAGGTGAGGAAGGGCTTGCGGTTTGAGGATGGTATGTCGGTGTGTACCAGCTGAGAGAGGAGATCTATGCTGCTTTTGATGGTGTCCCTGATCTCCAACAGGACAGTGTGGCTCTGCCCCTCTGGTCTGGCTCTCTGCCTGCTTTCTGTGGAGATGGAGCTGGGGGTGGATGTGGGTTGGTCTCTGGTGGAAGTGCCGTCTCCTTGCTCCATCTGCATCAGGGGGTCCTCCATGCGCTCCGCCACGGGGAGTGCAGCTGTCGGGGGGTCTCCATCGTGGGACGCTCCACAGATACCTGCCTGGACACAGAAGCTCACTCTTGGCCAGAAGAGGACTGGCTCTCTGTGGGCTGCCTGAGAGAGAGGGTTGTCAGAGGGGCTGCTCCTCGGTGGTGGATCTCACCCTCCAAGAAGCTGCACTTGGCCATCAGATAGGTCTCCCGGTCCGTCAGCTTGACCATGGCCTGGCCAGATTTCTTGAGGTGCAGCTTCCCGTACCAGGTGTGCATGTGCTTCCACCAGCCGAGGAGGACCTCCGAAGTTTAGCCCAGGCTCTCCGCCTTCTGTCTCCAAATAGCCTGCTTCCTTTTGGTGTCTCGATAGAGCCTGTGTCCCTTCCGCCAAAGATATTCATTCTCCCTCAGCCATTCCAGCACCTCATCCTCATGTTCCTCTTCGATGGAGTCTTGCCTCCTCTCCCGTTCTCGTGTATGCCTCTTCCTCCCTCTGGCAGGGCCATCTGGGCCCTCATCAGAGGGGCTTCAAGGTTCTAGGGGCTTCTTCCACCACCCCACCACCACCACCAGAAGCAACAACAACAGTAGCAGCACCAGCAGCACCAGCAGCACCAGCAGCACCAGGATCACCAGCAGGACCAGCAGGACCAGGAGCACCAGTAGGACCAGGATCAGCAGCAGCAGAGTAAGCACCAGCAGCACCAGCAGGACCAGGATCACCAGCAGAACCAGCAGGACCAGGAGCACCAGTAGGACCAGCAGGACCAGCAGGACCAGCAGGACCAGCAGGACCAGCAGGACCAGCAGGAACAGGAGCACCAGCAGGACCAGGAGCAGCACCAGCAGAGTAAGCACCAGCAGCGCCAACAGGACCAGCAGGATCAGGATCAGCAGCAGCAGTTTAAGCACCAGCGGCACCAGTAGCACCAGCAGCACCAGCAGCACCAGCAGCACCAGCAGCACCAGCAGCACCAGCAGCACCAGCAGGACCAGGAGCAGCTCCAGCAGAGTAAGCACCAGCAGAAGCACCAGCACCAGGAGCAGCGCCAGCAGAAGCCCCAGCACCAGAAGAGTCAGCCCGAGCAGCAGAAGCCCCAGCAGAAGCAGAGTCAGAGCCAGGGGGTGGGATGGTGGATCTATCCCTCTTGCCAGGGCTGG
Source organism: Laticauda colubrina (assembly GCA_015471245.1). Taxonomy (NCBI): domain Eukaryota; kingdom Metazoa; phylum Chordata; class Lepidosauria; order Squamata; family Elapidae; genus Laticauda; species Laticauda colubrina. The sequence goes on from BLBF01000007.1 coordinate 7,055,969, forward strand.
AAGAAGATGGCACAGGCTTCCTCTTCTTCCCCATGGTTGTTGGCTGGAGCTGTGTCTGGCAGCAGGTCTTTCCTCTGAATGGTGACCTGCTTGCAAGCTGCATCCCTTTATATCCACGAGGCTGACGCAATGCATCCTCCCTGCATGCGCAGTGAATGCTTTGCATCCGCTAGGCATCTGCTAGGCTTCCGCAATGCATCCACTTCATCCGCTAGGCATCTGCTCTGCATCCGCTCCTTCTGCTGCGCTCCACTTTGCTGTGCTCCCCCGGAAGCCCTGTGGATGTGCCATCCGCTTCCATCCGCTAGGCTTCCGTGGAGCATCCGCTTAACATCCTCGCTACGTCCTCTCCCTGTCCGTTCCTTTCCATTGTTGTCCACTCTGCTTATGCAAATTCGGGGCACTTTTGAGATCGGATAACAACGGATGGAACATTTTCTTGTCCGCTGTGTCCTTTTTACATACGTTTTGCATCCGTCGGTCTTTGTGACAGGCCCTTAAAGAGGAGGGAAAGCGGCCTTCTCCTTCCCTCATGCCAGCAGCTCTGTTGCCCGTTTCTCCATAGCAGCACAGAACAGCAGCCCAGATCCACTTTGATAATGGGGGCTGGGTAATTTAACAACTTTAATCCCACCATTTTATACACTTCTATTATCTGTAGAGACAAAAAAGGAGGTGGGGTTGTCAAATGATTAGACTTGGGGATACAAATACTGATGGAAGATTAGTGTTTTGTCCATAGCTGATAGGACCATTTTTGCAAATTGGTTTGCTTGGAAGAAAAGTTGGGACCGTTTAAACAAACCCTTAGAGCTGTGGTAAGAAAAATAAGTACTATAAGATAAAACAACATGGGAGCTGTTTAAGATTAAAAGACATTACAAGGAATAAGATAGATATTTGTCAAAGCAATCTTTCTCCTGAAAAAAAATATGTATAAAATCTGGTTCTACAGCAGTCCTCTGTTGTTTGCAATCTTTCCTTTACAAGATGAGTAGATTCCAGAATGAAATTCTTCAGATTAATAATTAAAACCTTCTCAGATTCTGCACAGATGCTTGAAAATCATTTCAGAATTTAAGAGTTCTCCTGAAATGGAGATGGAGGTCTGTCACAATTGTCTATTCCAGCTATAAATCTTTCATTATGTTGAGGGGTTGTAATACCATGAAAAAAATCCCCCCCCCCTTTTTTTTGCAAGATGAGGAATGGGCAACTGAGCATTATGAACTGTGCAAAGGGCAACTTGCAGTCCTCTTTGACATATCTAGATAGGAAAATGGAGGTTTATGATACACAAGGAAATAATATGGGTGTTGAAATTCTTCTTGAGAACAAATGTTGAAAGAAGATGCCATTATATCCCATTGAATCCCTAGAAAATGTTCAGTACAGGTAGTCCTCGAGTTATTTCTGAGGCTGCTGAAAAAGAGTGGTCTGGGTGAGAAGTGGCTGATTACTTTCTACCAGTCTACCATCGAGAGGATTTTGGCATACTGTGTAACGGTGTGGTATGCTGGATGCTCTGCAGTGGATAAGAAGATGCTCCAGAGAGTTATAAACACAGCACAAAAAATAATCGTTTGCTCTCTTTCTTCTTTGGAACAGATTGCGAAGTCCAGACTCCTCTCTAGAGTATTAAAAATCTCCACAGACCATTCTCATCCTGGTCATTCATATTTCAAACTATTACCATCAGGGAGACGTTATAGGTGTCTTAAAATGAGGAATAACAGACTGAGAAATAGTTTCTGCTATTTTCCTTGCACAAAGCTAAAGTCTCTCTCTCTCTCTCCCTGAGAATGGAGCTGGAGACGGTATCCTGCCATCCCTAATAAAGAACAATCAATTGGTAGGAAAACAGGGTGGGGAATTTTCCTGCAGACTTTTGGGAGGATTTTCCCAGGGTCTCTGGTCCACAGGATTTAAAATTAGGAGTTTGGTGGTCCCTGAGTTCCAAAAGGTTGGCGATTCCTGCCCTGGAGCACAGCTAGGTGGTCAGGAAAGAAGGTGAGAAACTATTTTTTGTTTGGTTTAACTTTAACAAATGTTTTGAACATTAGACCACTTGCTATTTTATGTTTCAGGAGTTTTGGGCAAGAGACAATTTAAAAGCTGAGTAGCTTTGTTGCTCATTAACCTGAGGCTATTTAAGGGTGCCAGATAAAGCTGTAGCTTTATTGCAATATGCTAATGAGGCGATAAATCTTGTTCCATATTAGTTGGTTCAAGAAACTTGTTTAGATAATTGGGGACCAACTTCAAGAAACAATCCCTAGTAATTAAGTGCAAAAACACCAATATATTTTTTTTTACTAAAGTAGGAAGAGGCACGAATGGAATGGAAAAAAAATGTATGCAGCAGATAGTTTTAAAAACTTATAATACATCAGGCTTCTGACTCAAAGGAAACATATACGGTGTTTCTCATATAATAAGGCCTGGTCTTATTTTTTTTTTGAGACCCGAAAAACGGCTAGGTTGTCTTTTCGGGAGTGACTTTATTCCCCCTCCTTGCATCCTCAGGTGGGCGGGCAGCGACGGCTTGGATGTTGACCTCGGTGCTGGTGGGGTACTTCGTATTGGGAGACCTTCCGCCACCATTGCTTTCCCTTCTCCCTGTGCTGCCGCGGCATTTGGCACAGCCACGTGACGTTTGGCACAGCGACGTGGCATTTGGTGCAGCCACGCGCCAAATAAGCAGCACTTTATTTGTTTAATTGGATAAGCCCTATGTTCTGACCCAGCTCCCCAAACACAAAAAACCTTCTGTAGTTGAGGGAATGATTATTTTATTAGGAGCGCCAGCAGCCCCAGTAAAAAAATTCTCACAGCAGGCTAACAAGTCTGTCCAGCAGAGAGATGTATAGTTGTCTACCACATCTATTCATCTCTGCCCCCTGCCCTTTATTCCCACAGCTAGAGTGGGGCTTCACTAGCAGCTGTGGCTCCTTCACTGCTCTCCTCTCCTCTGCCTTCTGTGTGTCTGCATATTGGGCAATGGACCCAGGTGTTCCTCCTCTTCTTCACCTCCTCTTCAGCCACCTCCAGACCTGGGGGCTTTTGACCCTCAGATGGAGACTCTCAGAGGGCTGATGGATGGCCCAGGCTTCTCCTCTGTCTTGCTCTCTGACAGCTCCATTCCCTTTTCCCCCTCAGACCTCCTCTTCATCTGATTCGGCTGCTGGAGGGGCTGGCAGCTGACAGGCCACAACTGTATGAAATCAATGTTTCTTTTGGCTAAATGTGACATTTTCCATCTGTGGTTTGAGAAAGTTTGATAAAGCTAGCAAAGGAGAAACTCATGATGTCTCTCATGGGCCACAGAGCAGCAGACCGTAAACCATTGTTCCATGTATTTTATAGAGGTAAAGGTTCTACTACTACTACTAAGTTGTTCTACTACTACTGTTAAATTACCCAGATAAAAAGTCTAAATTCCACAAAGCTTATTTATTGAAGGATCAAATTATTCTTCTTATACAGTGAATTGTATGTTTGGGCAGCTTTGATGGTTAAGAAAAAGTAGGGGAGGGGTCAAAATTATTTGAGTTTCAGGACTGTATATAAGTATATGTTTTGATATACTACTAGGTTTTTTATGGCTTAAAGTCTTTGTGTATGTTTTGTTCTTTTTGTCATGGCTTGCAATTAAGCAAATTGGTTTTTCTTTATTTATTTACATAAGTCACTCAGTCAATGAGATCTTTTGAAAATGTTATTTTGACTTGTGATATGCTAAGTGCATCAATGAAGCTAGAACATTTATTTGAGAAGCTGAGCTCTAAATGTAGTTTAGATTATCATTAAGAGAAAGATAAATATGCAGCCCTAAGCAGAGCTGACAACAACCTGTGACTCAAAGGTGCATGTAGCCGTGGATTCTTGCTGCTCTCTGAGCTAAATATAATCAGTGTTAGGGAGTGTAGTTCCCTTGCTTTCCCAGTGCTGTTGGGTTGTGATTTTTTCTAACTAGTTTCTTGATTAAATTATTGTTTTTTGCTTGATTGTCTGCTGTTAAAAGCTGCTTATCTGGAGAGGATGTATTTTGAAAAATCTGCAGGCAAATAACCAAACTTAGCACTTAAGACTTCACAGTTCAACTCTGAGTTACATATATTCCATTGAAACTGCTGTACCCTAACCCTAAAGGCCAGGTCACATCGCCCGACGGATGCAAAACGTATGTAAAAAGGACACAGCAGACGAGCAAATTTTCCATCTGTTGTTATCTGCTCTCAAAAGTGCCCCAAATTTGCATAAAGAGAATGGAAAAGAACAGATGGGGGGAGGACGTAGCGCGGATGTAAAACGGATGTTCAATGGAAGCCTAGCAGATGAAAGCAGATGGCACATCTGCAGGGCTTCTGGGGGAGCATAGCAAAGCGGATGCGTAGTGGAAAGAGCGGATGCGTAGCGGATAAAGCGGATGCGTAGCGGATGCAGAGTGGATGCAGAGCGGATGCGTAGCAGATCACTGCGCATGCAAGGAGGGATGCATTGCGTCAGCCCCACGGATATAAAAGGAGGCAGCTTGCAAGCAGGTCACCATTCAGAGAAAAGTCCTGCTGCCAGAGACATCTTCATCAGAGACCATAGGGAAGAAGAGGAAGCCTGTGCCATCTTCTTCCAGCCCTGGCAAGAGGGATAGATCCACCATCCCACCCCCTGGTGCTGACTCTGCTGCTGCTGCTGCTGCTGCTGCTTCTTCTGCTGCTGGTGATGCTGCTGCTTCTTCTGCTGCTGGTGCTGCTGCTTCTCCTGCTGCTGGTGCTGCTGGTGCTTCTCGTGCTGCTGGTGTTGGTGCTGCTTCTCCTGCTCCTTCTCCTGTTGCTTCTTCTGCTGCTGCTGTGGTGAACCAGCCCCAAAGCGCTGAAAGCCCTGATGCTGAAGGCCCTTCCAGAGGGAGGAAGAGGCAAGGCAAGGAGAAGAAGGGAGAGAGGAAGCAGTACTCCATCGCAGAGGAACATGAGGAGGAGGTGCTCGAATTGCTGAGGGAGAACAAGTATATGTGGAGGAAGGGCCACAGGCTCTATCGATACACCAAGCGAAAGCAGGCGGCTTCGAGACAGAAGGCGGAGAGCCTGGGCTACACTGCTGATGTCCTCCTCGGGTGGTGGAAGCACATGCACACATGGTACGGGAAGCTGCACCTGAAGAAGTCTGGCCAGGCCGCGGTCAAGCTCACCGGCCGAGAGACCTATGTCATGGCAAAGTGCAGCTTCCTGGAGGGTGAGGTCCGCCAACGAGGAGCAGCCCCTCTGTCTACCCTCACTCTCAGGCAGCCCACAGACAGCCAGTCCTCTTCTGGCCAGGAGACAGCAACTGTGCCTGGGCAGGTGTCCACAGAGTGCCACGCGACAAGACCCCCCACCAACAGCTGCACACCCTATGCCGGAGGACATGGAGGATTCACTCACACACATGGAGCAAGAAGAAGCAGCGACCACCAGGGAACAACCCACACCCACGCTCAGCTCCACCTCCACAGAAAGCAGGCAGAGAGGCAGACCGGAGGGACAGAGTGACACTGTCCTGCTGGAGATCAGGGACACCATCAAGACCAGAGCAGATCTCCTCTCTCAGCTGGTATACTTCGAGATTCCATCCTCAAACCGCAAGCCCTTCCTCACCTACGTGAACCAGACCCTCATGGACATGCCCAAGCCCCAGTACCAGGTGATGAAGGAGAGGATCACGGTGCTGCTGCATCACCCTCCAGGCCCAGCTGAACCTGCTCCCACCCACTCCAGGTCTGCTCCTCCACCCCAGGCGATGTCACAGCCCTTCCAAGGCTTTCCACAGGCCCTCACCTACCAAGGCTATGGCTACCAGGAGTTCCAGTAGCACAGGCAGCCCTTCCCAGTCCAGGAACAGGTTCCTCGCATGCCACAGGTGCCACAGGTGCCACCGATGCCAGCAATACCACCACTGCCACAGACGCCACTGATGCCACCGATGCCACAGATGTTTCCTTGCACGCCACAGACGCCTCACCTCACCCAGCTGCACACCAGACATCCCCACTACACTCCTTTCTCCACCCCACAGCCAAACCCGGCCTCAGAACATCTGTCATCGGTCCTATGCCTGACATCCCAGTTCCTGGATGAAGGGCCTCTCAACCTCACTGGGCTGAGCCAGCTTTCTGAGAGCTTCCTGAACACACCATCTCCTGTTGTCCTCTCAGGGCCAGGTACCCCAATGGCGCCTCCAGCCACTGCCACCTCCACAGTCCCTGTCCCCTTTACACCTGAGACCATGGACATGCCTCAGAGTGACTGAGAACATTGCCAGAGACTGAGTTGTTACCTGTTGAATTTATCATTGCTTGGGACACTTTTCTTGGTTCCTTTTGCTTTTTAAATAAAGTCCTACACTTTACTTAACTGTTATTAATAAAGGTTATCTTTGCTTCACACACTTGGGTCATTTCTTTTACTTAATAAAGTGTTGGTGGAAAGTTTTAGAAAATGGTTAAGCCTTTGCATGCTTATGTATGGTCCACCCTCCCAGGTGCCACACCTATGGCCCTTTATTATCAATAACAATTTAATCATTGATCCACACATTTCAACATAAACACAACTCTTCATTTATGCCCTATTCATTGTAAGGCCACTCAACATACATGGCACAATCTCATCAGTGTGATGAGACAGGCTGAAGGAAGCATCCATTAATCATCTATCATCCTGTCTTGCCACTCCACTGCTCCAGCTGGGGAGTTGCACCAGTGTCTCAGGAGGTTGCGCTGCTTCTTCCCGTCACGTGAAGCTTCAGTTCTTTTAGTCAATAAAGTCTTGGTGGAAACTTTTAGAAATGGTTTAAGCTTTTGCATGCTTGTGGGATCGGTAAGGATAGCAGTGGGATGGGTAATAGCTGTGGGATGGGCAGGGATACCTGTGGGATGGGTAATAGCTGTGGGATGGGCAGGAATACCTGTGGGATGGCAGGGATACCTGTGGGAAGATTAATAGCTGTGGGATAGATAAACCTCCAGTGCAAGCATAGTGGGACTGTATGGTCCATCCTCCCAGGTGCCACACCTATGGCCCTTTATGATCAATAACAATGTAATCATTCATCCACACATGTCAACATAAACACAACTCTTTGTTAAATGCCCTATTCATTGAAGGGCCACTCAACATACATGGCACAATCTCATCAGTGTGATGAGATAGGCTGAAGAAGCATCCATTAAGCATCTACCATCCTGTCTTGCCACTCCACTGCTCCAGCTGGGGTGGACTGCTCCAGCTGGGGTGTTGCACCAGTGTTTCAGAAGGTTGCGCTGCTTCTTCCCTTCATGTGAAGCTCTGCTGAGGCCTGGTACATCCACAGTGTCAATCAGGTTTCACTCTTGCCTCCATTCACCAGGCTCCATGTCCCCATTCCCTTGTTGACACTCCACAAGCCTGTTCTGCAACACTGGGTAGCGGGTGCGCATGAGATTGTGCTGGATGCAGCAAGCTTCCATGATGCTCCTCATGGTCCATGGATGATGCTGCATGGTGGTGAGAAGTACCTGGAACCTGTTGGCCAGGATGCCAAAGGCATTCTCCACCACCCGCCTTGCCCTGGACAGCCTGTAGTTGAAGATCCTCTCTTCACGGGTGAGGCATCTGGAAGTGTAGGGCTTCATGAGGTAGGTTCTGAGGGAGAAGGCGTCATCCCCCACAATGAAGTAGGGCACATCTTGTGTGTCGTTGGGCAGGGAGTCTGGATCTGGGAAGCCCATGATGAGGTTGCGTTCCAGCCCCTCCTTGAGGTGACTGGCGTTGTATACCTGGGCATCTGAAGATGAGCCGTTGCCTGAAGCATCAATATACCTGAACTTGTAGTGAGCATCGGCTATGGCGAAGAGGATGATGCTGAAGAAGCCCTTGTAGTTGAAATAAGTGGACCCTGACTTGACTGGAGCTTTGCAGGCCACGTGTTCCCATCTATGGCTCCAACAGTGTGGGGGAAGTTCCACCTCTGACACCACTGTTCTGCAAGTTTCCTCCAGCCTTCTTCAGTGGAGGGACACTGGAGGAGCTCCTCCAGGTATTCTTCGATGATGGCCTGCACCACTTCTCTGACCACAATGCTGATGGTGTTGTGTGGCACCCTCCAGGTGTACTGCATGTTTCTGTACGTGATCCCAGAGGCCAGGTGGCGCAGAGTCAATGCCACCTTCAGTCCAGGGTCCAGGCTGGGACAGAAGTTGGTGCTCTGCTTGGTTAACCTTGGTCTCAGATGCTCCACAACTTCGTCAAACATGGCTGGTGGCATCCTCATGAAGTGCTGGAATGCACGAGTGTCTTCATTCCTCAGCTCCACCATCAGCTTATTGTACAGTCCGTACTCTGCTCTTCTCCCAATCCATCGTCGGACCCACACAGTTCTTGGACGTCTCCTTCTCTTTGCATAGAAAAGGTGAAACAGTCTGAAGAGGGCTTGGTTCTGGTGTTGAATGATGGCAGCTTCCAAAAGGAGTGTGCAATGATCCATGGTGGAGAAGAATGGATGCTGTTGAAGAGCAAGAGCAAGGCTGAAGATGTCTGCACACCAGGGCTGCTGGACTGAAAGTGAGATCCAGGTGATTTCCTCCCCCTTTTTATAGGAAATGTCAGTTTTCCGCTAGGTATCCTTCCACATACTCCAGGCATCTTCCAGACATCCTAAATATCCGAGATACGTCTCTATACGAACGTTTTTACCGTTTTAATGCTTTATATCTGAGCTGCATCCGCTTTCATCCTTTCTACGTCCGTGCTACTAACGCTGTGTGTCCTTTCCGTGTCTGTTTCGCTTCCTCCCTGTGTCCGTTTTCCGCTGGAGTGGATTTGAGTTGTGCGGATGCCTAGCGGATATAGCGGACGCGTAACGGATGACAACGGATGTGTAACAGATGTTCCCCGTATGTGTAGCGGATGTAGAACGGACACGTTGGATACTTCATCCACTCAAAAAGTTTTGTGCAGCTCAAAACTTTTTGAGCGGATGAAATCACAGTAGACGGATGCTGGACGGATAGAGAGTATGAAAAACGTATGCAGTGAGTACACAATGGATGCATCGCATTTTCAAATGGATAGCAAGCTTTTTTGTCCTTTTTACATCCTCTTTGCATCCGTTGGTGCAGTTTGACATGGGCTTAACCCAGCATCATATTTCCCATGTACTCCCAAACTGATGCACTGAAGCAATCATAATTCAAAATGTCACAATTTCTTTTGATCCCTCTCTCCTTTCTCCCTTTTCCATCCCTTCTTTCCTTCTTTTATTTGCAGAAAAAGTGTTCAGGTTTTATAAGTCTATGAAGATTCTCAGTTATCCAGTTCATTGAGATTCTCTTCACTGACTGAGATTCTCAGTCTCAGAGGTGGGTTTTCCAAAAGGCAATTGGATTGTGTTTTTTCCACTGAGGAAGATGTTTCACTTCTCATCCAAGAAGCTTCATCAGTTCTGGCTGCCTGGAGGTAGTGGGGGAAGAATTATTGCTAACAGGATTTTGGGAGGAGTGGAAGGATTATATTTCTTTGCAATCATCTGGTTATTAGCACTCTCTCTGAGAGCTGCTGAGGCTACTTGGGGGTTTATCTGTGCCATGTAGAGATTTATCTGTGTATTGTATTTCAGTAAAGTTTAAGAACCCTTTTATCCCTTAAATTTACAATATTATCTCATGTCAATGGATTGGCTTCAATTTTCATGTGAGTAATTTAGGAGTTTCACTGAAATCAATGGAATTTCAGTTAGTCATTACTAATTTAAAACTTACTGATTTCTCAAAGTCCATATGAAACAGGGCCAATTTGCATCCTCCCCACCCTCACCCCTTCATTCACACTGAAAATATTTTTTTTTAATTTGAATACTGAAAATGAATTAATGATTAAAAACAAAGCAACTCATCAAACATTTGCATTCTTTCCCCATTTCTGGCCTTTATGCTTGTGCTACCATTTATTGTAAGCTGACCAGCTATGACAAGCCACACACCTTTTCTTTGTGAAACTTCAAGTCTATGACACAATAACTTCAGATGGAACATTACTCTGTCCTGAATAAAACTCACATGCATCTCCTCTGTCAGCAAAGAGAGGGTGGAAATACAAATTAATGAGAATAAAACCTTTGAGTTTGAAAGTAAAAGATGCCAGCCAATAAATAAAACATCAATGCAAGTGTGGATGTCTTCGGGCAAGTGCTGCAAATCACAAAAAGTGGACAGCTGTTTCGAAGCACAAAAACAGCTAAATGGTTTCAGCTTGGTTGTTCTAAAATGAATATATTGGTTTTTTTTTTTAATTATTTTAAACTGTTCTTAAGTGTTTTAACCATGATATATTTTTTAATATGAATTGTAAGCTGATCAGAGTCATTGACTGAGATGGGTAGCTATAGAAATTGAATAAATAAAAATAAATTTCTTTATTAAAAATATAGAACTTTCATCTTCTTCATTATGACCATGAATATTTGTGGATGGGAGAATTGGAGTTATAGTCCAATGTATATGGATGAAATTGATCTACATTATTACTGTGATTTAACTACTGAACCCTATGAAAATTTCTTGGCCTTGATAGGAAATGTTAAGTGTTTTCTCCTTCTGTCTTTGCTCTTTCATTTACTAAAATGGGTTTTTATAGTGCTTTTTCATCAGGATAAGTCCTTGACTTGCAACCACAACTGGGATCAGAATTTCAGTTGCTATGCCAGGTAGCTGTCGAGTCGCGCTCAATTTTATAACCTCTTTCGTGCTGGTTGTTAAATGAACCACTGTAGTTGCTAAGTGAATCAAATTGTTGTTAAACGAATCCAGATTCCCCCTTTGGCTGTGCTGGTCAGAAGTCAGCTAGGAAGATCACAAATGGCGATCACTTGACCCTGGATCACTGCAATTGTTGTAAATACATGCCGGTTGCCAAACATCCCAATTTTGATCACTTGACTGTGTGGATGCTGTGACAGTCATCGGTCCAAGTGTTTGTTGTATGTCACTTTTTTAGTACCATTATTAACTTTGAATGGTCACTAAACAATATGGTCGTATGTCGAGGACTAGCTGTATGTGCATGGTATTAGTTCAAAGACAGGTTCCAGGTTTTATTTGAAATATTCCAGGTCCCATAACCGCCTAGACCGAGTTTTCCCTAACATTTCTACCTCTTTATTTTGCAGACAGAAAAATATTTTGTTTTCCTTGAAGGAACTTAAAAGCTGAAAGCTCCTGAATTCTGAGGTGTTCTGTCCTATGAAATATTACTACCACTGTCCATACAAATGGAGACAGAAGATGATAAATCTCTCCCACGAGGAATTGAAAGCATTTCTTTTGAAAGAGGAAAGCAGAAAGCAAGAGTACAAGTGATAAGCACATAACATCATGTTGAGTTTGCAGAAACAAGAAAAATATACATCAAGATATTCATGACTAGCTTTTTTATCGCATGGGAATTTATTTCGGTAGATTTGCAAAAATGAAGTTTAACTCTTCATGCCCAAGGTAAATGCAAGGAAGGACTCCGAAAATCATTAGTTGGGCTTCTACCCCCAACCTCTAGAATTCTCTGCCTAGCAATAGCTATAAGGGTAATTGTGTCATCCACGCGAGTGACTATATACTATATGTCATTTGGGTTTATTTGCACTTTATTTACAAAATAAAGAACCCTGTAAGGCAGTAGTGTCAAATTGGTAGCCCGCGGGACGGATGCTTCACATCCAGGCCATGCCCACCCTGGCTCTGCAAAGGCAAAATAAAATCACAATATATCACATGGCTTGATTTGAGTTTGACACCCATGCTGTAGGGAATACATCAGTTTTATTCCGTTTCCCACTGTTTTAATAACTGTTCGAGGCTTATCCTATTGTCCAAACCTCAATCACATTTTGGATTTACGTACAGTGGAAATTGCAGGCACATCTGCACAAATCCCAAATTGGGATTATTTCAAATGGTACATTTCTCCAACCTTGATTAAAAGCAGTTTGTGGGAGAAAATTGTGGTATGTGCATTAGCTGAATTTATGAGCTTCACATGTCATGTACAGTACAAGCAGGTCAGTGGTGGGTTTCAAAAAGTTTTCCTACCGGTTTGGTTTGAGTGCGGGCTTTGCATCCGCACATTTGCAACTCACCTTCTGCTGCAAGCTCTGTGTGTAAAACAGCTGATATGCAGCAATCAGCTGTGCTGCGTGAAGCAGCTGAGGTTGAAAAGCAGGAAAGGTCAGTATAAAGCCGGGGCGCATGGGAGGGCCCAGCAGCTGATCATCAGAGTGAACCAGTTCACTCACAGATGATATTTGGAGCTACCAGTTTGGCCGAACCGGTAGAATACCACCACCGCTGAAGCAGGTTTCCCTGACCATAGGATCCAGTGATTATTTGCTGACGTACAAATTCTGATTTTGCAATAGTATAATTGCAATAGCACTTAGACTTATATACCACAATAGCACTTAGACTTAAGGCCATGTCACACTGCCCAACGGATGCAAAAAGGACACAACGGACAAGCAAAATGTTCCATCCGTTGTTATCCGCTCTCAAAAGGGGCAAAAATTTGCATAAGCAGAGCGGATAACACGGAAAGGAACGGACGTGGGGAGGACGCAGAGCGGATGTATAGAGGATGCAGAGCGGATGTATAGAGGATGCGTAGAGGATGCGTAGAGGATGCAGAGCGGATGCGTAGAGGATGCATAGAGGATGCAGAGCGGATGGGTAGAGGATGCAGAGCGGATACAGAGCGGATGCAGAGCGGATGAGCTGCATCTGCTTTCATCCTTTCTCCCTCTGTGCTACTAACGCTGCACGTCCGTTCTGCTTCCTCCCTGCGTCAGTTTACCGCTGGAACGGATTTGAGTTGTGCGGATGAACAGCGGATGCCTAGCGGATATAGCAGATGAGTAATGGATGCAGAACGGATGTCCCCCGTATGCCGAGAGGATGCAGAACGGATGCATTGGATACATTTTCTGCTCAAAAGTTTTGGGCAGCTCAAAACTTTCTGAGCAGATGAAACATCAATAAACGGATGCTGGACGGATAGAGAGGAAGCAAAACGGAGGCAGTGAGTACATCGCGTTAACCAACGGATGGCAAGCTTTTATGTCCGTTTTACATCCTCTTTGCATCCGTTGGTGCAGTATGACACGGGCTTTATATTGTTGAGGGTAATAGGCTGACTCTATAAACCACTTAGAACTTTACAGCCCTAAGTGGTTTATAGAGTCAGCCTATTGCCCTCAACCATCTGGATCCTCATTTTACCCACCTCGGAAGGATGGAAGGCTGAGTCCACCTTGAGCCTGATGGGATTCAATTTGCCAAATTGCAGGTAGCCAATAGTCAGCAAAAGTGATCTGAAGTACAGGACTCTAACCACTGATCCACCAAGGCTCTTAATGTTCCTAAATTGTAAGAACTAATTATGAGTTTCATCACCACAGATCCAAAACTTTTGATTGGAATCACCCACAAATACAGCTACAAGTTTTCAAATTGATAAATGTAAAATGATTATGAAGTGTGTAATAACCCTTATCAAATGCTTCTATGAAAGGCTATTATGTCCTATGGTCTCTGGTAGCTTTATTTATTGCAATATGTATTTTGGAATTACAGTTGAATGTGTGAACTTTTAGAACTATTTGTTTTAAGGCCCTGTCACACTGCCCAACTGATGCAAAACGTTAGTAAAAAGGACACAACGGATGAGAAAAATGTTCCATCCATTGTTATCCGCTCTCAGAAGGGGTGAAAATTTGCATAACCGGAGCAGATAACACGGAAAGGAACAGACGCGGGGAGGACGCAGAGTGGATGGAAAGCGGATGCGGAACGGAAGCCCAGCAGATGGAAGCGGATGGGAGCGGATGAAGCGGATGCAGAGCAGAAGCCTAGCGGATGCACAGCGGAAGCCTAACAGATGCCTAGCGTTAATTGCGCATGCAGGGAGGATGCATTGTGTAAGCCCCGCGGATATAAGGGAAGCAGCTCGGAAGCAGGTCACCATTCAGAGGAAAGACCTGCTGCCAGATGGATTGACAGCCTTGCCTGCCCTGCCTGCATGCCTGCCTGTAAGCCTTGCTGCCAGCCTCCCTGCCAGCCTTGGTGTCTGCCTGCCTGCCAGCCTTGCTGTCTGCCTGCCTGCAAGCCTTGCTGCCAGCCAGTCTGCCTGCCAGCCTTGGTGCCTGCCTTCCTGCCAGCCTTGGTTCATGTCTGCCTGCCAGCCTTGGTGCCTGCCTGCCTGCCAGCCAGCCTTCCTGCCTGCCTTGGTGCCTGCCTCCCTGCCAGCCTTCCTGCCAGCCTTGGTTCCTGCCAGCCTCCCTGCCAGCCAGCAACCCCACAACCATGCGGAAGCACAGCAAGCCTCAGCCATCTGCTGCCAGCCCTTACAAGAGGGACAGGGCTACCATCCCACCCCCTGGCCCTCACTCTGGTTCTGCTGGGGCTTCTGCAGCATGGGCTCGCTCTTCTGGGGCTGGCGCTTCTGCTGCTTCTGCTTCTGGAGGAGCTGATGATGCGGGGGATCAGACAAGCACTCCAGCACCAGCCACCTCCACAGTACCTGCACCCTTCACCCCTGAGACTGAGCGACCAAGAGGAGTGCCAGAGACTCATTTTTGTTTTATAGCTTGTTGTTAATAAAGTCTATTTTTGATTCACAAACTTGCTTCATTTCTTTTTTTTAATAAAGTCTTGGTGGAAACTTTTAGAAATGGTTTAAGCCTTTGCATGCTTGTGGGATGGGTTAAGATAGCAGTGAGATGGGTTGAGATAGCAGTGGGATGGGCAGGAATACCTTTGGGATGGGTTGAGATAGCAGTGGGATGGGCAGGGATACCTTTGGTATGGGTAATAGCTGTAGGATGGGTAGGGATACCTTTGGGATGGGTAATAGCTGTGGGATAGATAAACCTCCAGTGCAAGCATAGTGGGACTGTATGGTCCACCCTCCCAGGTGCCACACCTATGGCCCTTTATTATCAATAACAATGTAATCATTGATCCACACATGTCAACATAAACACAACTCTTTATTAAATGCCCTGTTCATTGTAGGCTCAACCAACATACATGGCCCAATCTCATCCATGTGATGAGACAGGCTGAAGGAAGCATCCATTAATCATCCTGTCTTGCCACTCCACTGCTCCAGCTGGGGAGTTGCACCAGTGTCTCAGGAGGTTGCGCTGCTTCTTCCCGTCATGTGAAGCTCTGTTGGGGCCTTGCACATCCTCAGTGTCTATCAGGTTTCGCCCTTGCCTCCATTCACCAGGCTCCATGTCCCCATTGCCTTGCTGGAGGTCCACAAGCCTGTTCTGCAACACTGGGTAGCGGGTGCGCATGAGATTGTGCAGGATGCAGCAAGCTTTCACGATGTTCCTCACGGTCTCTAGGCGAAGCTGCATGGTGGTGAGAAGTACCTGGAACCTGTTGGTGAGGATGCCAAAGGCGTTCTCCACCACCCGCCTTGCCCTGGACAGCCTGTAGTTGAAGATCCTCTCTTCACGGGTGAGGCATCTGGAAGTGTAGGGCTTCATGAGGTAGGTTCTGAGGGAGAAGGCGTCATCCCCCACGATGAAGTAGGGCACATCTTGTGTGTCGTTGGGCAGGGGGTCTGGATCTGGGAAGCCCACGATAAGGATGCGTTCCAGCCCCTTCTTGAGGTGACTAGCGTTGTATACCTGGGCATCTGAAGATGAGCCGTTGCCTGAAGCATCAATGTACATGAACTTGTAGTCAGCATCGACCATGGCGAAGAGGATGATGCTGAAGAAGCCCTTGTAGTTGTGATAAGAGGACCCTGAGTTGGTTGGCGCTTTGCAGGCCACGTACTTGCCATCGATGGCTCCAATGGTGTGGGGGAAGTTCCACTTCTGATACCACTGCTCTGCAACTTTCTTCCATACTTCTTCAGTGGAGGGGCACTGGAGGAGCTCCTCCATGTATTCTTCAATGATGGCCTGCACCACTTCTCTGACCACAATGCTGATGGTGTTGTGTGGCACCCTCCAGCCGTACTGCATGCTCGTGTATGTGGTCCCTGAGGCCAGGTGGCGCAGAGTGAGTGCCATCTTGAGCCCAGGTTCCAGGCTGGGCCGGAAGTTGTTGTTTGCCTTGGTCAACCTGGGTGTCAGCCGCTCCACTCTGCTCTTCTGGTGAACCATCTTCGGACCCAGACGCTTCTTGGCCGCCTCTTTTTCTTCCCGTAGTAGAGTTCACAGAGCCTGTAGATGGCTTCGCACTGTTGCAGAAGGACGGTGGCTGCCAAAAGGACTTTGTTACAATCCACGGTGGACATGACTGAATGCTGTGGAAGAGGAAGAGTCAGATGAAGGCTGCAGAGGTCTGCACCGCAGGGCTGCTGTTCTGAAAGTGAGATCCAGATGAGTTGCTCCCCTTTTATAGGCAGTATATGTGTCCCTTTGCATCCTCTAGGCATCCTCTAGACATCCTTAATATCCGAGATAGGTCCCCTCTGCGAAAGTTTTTTCCGTTTTAAATGCTTTGTTTCCGTGCTGCATTCGCTAGGCATCCGTTCTGCATCCGTTCTGCGTCCGTTCCGCTTCCTCCCTGCGTCCGAGCGGATGCGAGTTGCGCGGATGCGAAGCGGATGCCTAGCGGATATTGCGGATGTGTAACGGATGCAGAACGGATGCCTAGCGGATGCAGAATGGACGAATTGGATACATTTTCCGCTCAAAAGTTTTGAGCAGCTCAAAACTTTCTGAGCGGATGAAACGTCCATAAACGGATGCTGGATGGATAGAGAGGAAGCAAAACGGAGGCAGTGAGTACAGAACGGATACATTGCGTTAACCAACGGATGGCAAGCTTTTTTGTCCGTTTTACATTCTCTTTGCATCCGTTGGTGCAGTGTGACAGGGGCTTTAAGGTATGGACTTCAGCTCCCAGAATTTCTTATCCACCATGTTGGGAGTTGAAGTCCCTGCACCTGAAAGTTGCCAACACTGAAAAACATTGGTTTAACTAAGTACTGTAAGCAAACTTTGATAGCACATAATCTTGGCTTTTCAACGCACAGACAAAATAATCATGAAATGAACACATCATTGAATTAAAACTATTAAAGAAAGAAAATGGAGCTGATTTTTCAAAAAGCAACAGCCTATAACACAAAGTGTGCCAGCTGTTGTAATTATTTATCCACTAGCATTATGCAAATTTAAAAAACAGAAGGCAATTTTCAATTAAGTGGTCATGCACCATCTGCCTATAGCCATGTGTTTTAATCAGATAGAAATGTTGTTTGCCTGCTCTTTATGATGTATGTGACTTGATAACTAATATAAAAATAAAATTCTAGTAAGATGCAATAGGAGCTTCCCATTGTGACATACAATGAACGAAATCCATTGTTGCAGAAGCAACATTGCAGAATTGTTTGGTGGAATGGGAGAGGGGAGCAACTCTTCTCCCAAGTTTCTTCCAGAGAACTCCATGGCCTATAGAAATGGATTGACTAGGGAGGGAGAGCTGTTCCCCTCCGATTGGATACCGCCAAATGACCAGAATCTTCTGGATAGTATGGACACATAAGGAGATTTTTGCTCTTCCCACCTACCCTTAACATAAAATTGTGCTGCACTGCCAGATCTCCTAGCTGCCTTATTTCAGATAAACCAAACAGTATTTGTTGCTAGCCTTCTTAAGGTAGATAGACCAAGAAGTGTATGCAAAATTTTTAACTGTGCCTCTCAAGACAAACATGCCTATTATGGTAGGCTGCAGGTCTGGGCTTCAAAAATTTCAGCAACCAGTTCTCTGTCTGGTTGCTGGGTGGGTATGGCGTGGGGGGCGTGTCGACCTCTTGCACCATGGTGTGTGTGTGTGGGTGGTGTTTTTGCCCTTCTTGGGCTCTGGAGTCCGAACTTTTGAAAATTCTCCACAGAAATTCCCATCGCTCAGTATACAATGCAAGCAAGAACACTCACACTCGCCAAGGAAAATTGTTCATGTCAAAACTTTATTAGTGTTGAGGTAGCCTTCCTTCTTGTGAAGAAGTTGGGTGAGATAGTTGCAGAGTTGCCCTGCTGAAGTTTCGGTTTTATTGACATTGGTAACAACAAGAAGCAGAAGAGCAGCAAGCAAATACACAGTTCTCAGGATCATCACTGTCATCCAGCAGCCAAAGTCAATGGCAGCAGTTATGATGGGGGGGGCGGGGGGGAAGCGTTTGAAGGGACCCAAAGGGCTGGTGCTTTGTTAATTCACAAGGAACATGAAAAGAAGGTCACATGGGGGAGCTGGATTCTGTATAAATTCTTTCCCTGGCCCATAGTATAAAATGAGGCTATTAATGGTACATATGGCTTGCTTAAGGTGAAATGGGGGTTGGCAGGAAGCTGCAGCAGCAAATGCACATTAAGCGGTAACGAAATTTGCTAATAGTGCCTTATATTTGCCACTTACTGCTTCTCCCCTAGTGCTGTGTGTGTGAGGGAGAGAGAGAGCTCCTTTAACCATCCTGATTTAGTTGGATTGCTGAAGCGTCTCGCCAACAATACATGGATTCATTTGGCTGTGCTTAGTGTCCGAGGTAACCAGATAAGTCCAAGTCACAGATGGGTCTTCGAAGAGACTAGAGATGCACGTTCTAAATGAGGGAGACAAACACACACAACACATATACACACATATATATATGTACATATATAAACATTAATGCTTGGTTTCTTCAAAATCAACTTTTTATACACAAGTCAATGATGTGCTTGGAAACAATGCACTGGCATGCATAGCACTTAGACTTATATATCACTTCACAATGCTTTATAGCCCTAAGTGGTTTACAGAGTTAGCATGTTGTCCCCAACAATCTGGGTCCTCATTTTACCGACCATGGAAGGACAGAAGGATGAATCAACCTTGAGCTGGTCAGGATTGAACCGCCGGCAGTCAGCAGAATTAGCCATAATACTGTATTCTAACCACTGCGCCACCCTGACTCTAATGGGGTTCTAATAATTCCTTGTGTCCCTAAAGAATAGGGATACCCCACAGTTCTCTTTCCTTCCTTCCAGTTATTGAAGTTACACAAGGATTTTTCCTCCTTAAAAATACAATGATTCAGAGAGGCTACAGTAGCTAAAATGCTATTTTAGAATATTATTATGAAACCGTTCAGCGCTGATCTGCTCTCTTTCACTTTCCTCACAAAATAATGCAATATAGCCAAAACTCAACTATGAAATGTTAAATCAGATTATGCTGTTTAAAGTCAGATAAAGGGACGTTTGCTGCTTTCATTATTGTGACAAAAACAATGTTGTAGCATTCCACGGCAAGCTCTGCATTTTTGGGGACATGTGTGTGAGGCATTTGCTACACACAAAGAAAAAGAAGAGAATTTTATCACAACACTTGTTATTTTATTAGGAAAACCTTTTCCCTGTGACTACCACTGATCAGACATCTTCCAATTCACATGCGTTTGGGTATAAAGAATCTTTCCTGGTACTATTTTTCACCAACCACCAACTATGTATGACAGGCAAGAAGGAGGAACGAACTGAAAACGTGTTCATGTCTCCTACGCCCTGTCCCTTACTCATTTGATGCTAAGCTCTTAGGCTCTAAATCACGATGTTTATGTTAAATGAAGTGGAAGGATGGGAGTAAGAAATATTCCCCTAACACTGCCTGTCTGGAGGGGGAAATCAGAGAGCCGCTGAATCCTATCAAAAAATGTAGATGTAGTTTCATTCATGATCATTTGAAACATATCCATTGTGGTATTTATATTAAGAATTTCACATTTTTCCAAATGACTTTCATTGGTCAAGCAACCCCATCCGAAGGTTTTTAATATTGGACCATTGCTTCTCATGCTGGAAAATACTTTCAAATTCTATTGATTTCAGGATGAGAATTCAATGGATGCTTAATTGTTCCCACTGAAATTCATGTCACTTTACAATGTTTTATCCTGAACCACAGCATCCTGCTTGACTGACTGCAACTACAGCACGATATTAGAAATCTTAAAGACTTTCTGTTTTTGTTTTTTTTAAGTGAATTCATCAATGGACTTTCCGGTTATCCTTTGAAAGAGAATAGCAGAAAATGCCACAAAAATGGAATCAAATTATGATACCTAAGATATTACAGATATATCTCGCTTAATGACCACAATTGGAACCAAAATCTGAATTGTTGTCATAAAGTGATATATTGTGTGACTACTCAATTACTACAGTCCCAGTTGTAATTGTTAAGCAATCTGATAGATCGTTAAGTTAAAATCCTTGCATTCCCCATTCTCCGTGACTGCACAAGCATGAAGTAGTAAGGAGATAAGGCATTTGACAGAAGGGTTTTAACACACTAAAACCTGTGTGTAGGCATGGAGAGGCAGAGAGCTTTTACTATGTAAAATAATCCTTGTCTCTCTAACTCTGTGCTTTCTCCCCTGTGAGGGTGACTCCCTGGGGAAACTGGTAGAGATGATTGTAAAGAAAAATTACCAGTCATAAAGCAGTCTTTCTAAAGGTAAAGGTTTCCCTCACACATACGTGCTGGTCATTTCCGGCTCTAGGGGGCGGTGCTCATCTCCCTTACAAAGCTGAAGATCCAGCTCTGTCCAAAAACGTCTCCGTGGTCATGTGGCCGGCATGACTGAACACTGAAGGCACATGAAACGTTGTTACCTTCCCACCAAAGTGGTCCCTATTTTTCTACTTGCATTTTTACATGCTTTCGAACTGCTGTGTTGGCAGATGCTGGGACAAGTAATTCCATTACATGGTGCTAGGGGTTCGAACTGCCAAACTGCCGACCTTTCTGATCGACAAACTCAGCGTCTTAGCCACTGAGCCACCGTGTCCCTTCCTAAGACCATCACTAATACCAGTCATTAAGTAGGAACTACCTGTATTGAATTACAGTTCTTAGGATTTCTGCCTATTTGCCATACATCAGCAGGGGTAGTTGGAAATCATAATTCAGCTACATCAAAATAGCCACATGAGCTTGATTGCCATTGATTTTAAACTTTGTTTCCTTTCTAGCCTACATCAACCTGCATTATAATGACATGTTTTCTATCACATCTCAGCTACATGACCACCGAAAAGACCTTTCACATTTCTTCCTGTTGTTGGACGAATAGTTCAGAAGTCTGATTTGAGAGCTATGAGTAGAGTTATAGTGAAGCAAACAGGTGGAACATTCACCCCCTACCCAATTATTTTCTCTGAAATAAATGTATCATTACTGGATAAGAGAGACTGAGAATTACAAAATGAATTTTGGGAGCTTCAATTATATATGACCTTATATTGTGCAACCACTCTGCCAGCAGAAGCAGCATGGACACGATTAGAAAGCAAATAAAAGTGGAAGAGATGGCAAGAATCAAACTGAAGAACATCCGTGATTTCATTCTCATCCCCATACTTTTAACAGTCTGCCTGGCTTTGAGAACAATACCTGCTATTACAGAAGCCATTCCTATCATTTTAGTACTATTTCCATTTGCTTTCCAATAATTACCAGTTTGTATCAGAGTACAAGATGACTGAAGATTCCCAAGATCATCAGACTGCACAATGATAGAGATAGATCAATGGATGGATGGATGGATAGATGGATGGATGGATGGATGGAGCAATGTTCTAGTGGTTCACTGTACTGTATTATGTATACATGTAACACTTTGTCTGCAACTCCTTAAAGCAGCCATATCTTTTCCTGGGATCATTACCCCAGAAAAAAGATGCAGTTGCTTTAAAAATTGCAGGCAGATAATTCCTTCTTCTTTCTATGAAGAACCATTTGTAATTCCAAAATACTGCCCAACCCTAATATGAAACTATTTGCACAACCATGATATGGAAACAGAATTGAGTACCAAAATACAGAGAAACATACAGATATTTTCTTCAAAATGTCATGACTTTGGGGGACAAAGCTACATCTGAACAAGATGAGTAGTGGCCGGGTGGGTCCCTGGGCAGGCCTGGTTCTGCACATCCTCATAATGTCACTGCCACAGGAAGATATGCAGGGAGAGATTTTTGAGAGAATCTCTTGGGAGCAGTGATCTACCCAGAAATAGATTATTGCTCAAGTAACCTTTCTTTCACAACTATGATCAGAAGCTAAAACTTCCAATATCTGAGCCTTTGCTTTAAGACTTAAATGCTGGCATAACCAGCCTCTTGTATTTTCTCTGTCTTATCTACAAAACTTACCCAGCTCTCTGGAAGCGCTGTCATTTGATGCTTCAACCTGAGAATACTTTATTGCTTCATCCAGAAGTCCTTGACTTTTGAACAGAACTGCGTGTGTCTTAAAATCTTGGACTGGGCGATGTATATATATATATGCCTTTGGCTAATACAGGGTTATCAAACTCCCGGCCCATGGGCCAGATGCGTCACATATTGGCCACACCCACACAGTTTAGCGAAGGGGGAAAAGTCCCAACATGTCATGTGATGCCGCCTTGACGACATGAGTTTGACACCCTTGGGCTAATACATTCTAGGGTGATGTAATGCTAATGTTGGGCTGTTATTCTTTGCAGACTCAAGACCTGGGCTAAAAAAACCAAAACTATGTATTTAGTATAAATAAAGTAATATCTAGCTAAACTTATGTACCGACTAAGAGACTGAAAATAGGATTGAACCAAGTTAAATGAAACGGAAAAGCCGTATAAAAATAATGACGATAATAACTGGGAAGGACTCAATAGCTAGATGAAAATGCCAAGTTCAATCCTTGGTTAGAACTTCTGCTTAACTCTGCGACAAACCATAATAATATTACTCAGGCTAATACCCCAATGAATTTGTGAAAAACTACTTATACTGTAAGTTTTAAAGCAAATAGCAAATGTAAGAGGCAAATGTACCACAGTGGTATGCAGTCTGTTTGTTTGCTGCTATGGTTCTACACCAGGGGTATCAAACTCGTGGCCTGTGAGCTGAATGCGTCAAATGCTGCTCCTGCCCGGTTTGCTGCCCACATGTCATGTGATGCTGCTGTTACAACATGAGTTTGACACCCCTATTCTATACTGTCTTATGCTCCTTACACCTCCAGGCTGCACTGGAAAAGCTTCCAATGATGTGTGACTTAGAACTTCAATGAAAATATCCAATGCAGAGCACAGATCATTGTGGGAGACAAAGATTAAAGTCCTCTTACTTAGTTTTAGACATGAATCATGAATGTTTTTGAACTTCAAATTTGAACAAATTGGGACCTAGTTTTACAGTTGTCATCAGCCATGAGAATTTCAAAGCAATTTTCCAATTTATCCTAATGGTCAATTTTGGCTCTTGTAAGTGCTGATTCAATCGAGTGCAAAACTCTGCTACAAGTCAAAGCCTCACAGACTGCATAAAGTGCACATCCTGTGTGACATTTTTTTAAAACTAAGTTCTCAAAGTCATAGGAAGGGTGATATGTCTAATTTCCACATCCCACCTTTTTATTGGGAATCCTCCGGAAACTCTAAACATTTAAAAAATAAATCTCATCTTCTAAAAGCTTTACAGCAATGTTTATGGGTTGCTAGTCATTTATTTTTTCCCCTTTTTGTCTTTATTGGTTGTCATGCAGAATGATGGCCTTATTAATTTTTAGACATGTAAGGTACTTAAATCCAAGTAAATGTTAAGAAAAATACTGAATAAAGACAGGTTGAGACATTTAATCACACATAATTTTTGTTCATTATATTTTGATCACCTGAAACAGTGTTTTTAGACTTTCAGACATAAGAGATTAGAATTTTCTTTCAAAGTATATTAATTTTCATTTAAAAAGAAGGCAACAGACAGCGTAGTAATCACATTTTCCTCTTTTCAATAAGATTATCAAAGCCAAGGATCACCAGATGGAAGCAAACAGGTACCAAAAATTATAATCCTTTACTGCCTGTCATGAAGCGGCTCTCTGGGGTTTTGCACCCCAAGAGACTTACATTGGAGGCTAGAAAATATTACTGCTCTTTATAATATAGACTGGATTAAAAAACTCATAGCTTTTGAAAATGCTAGGTTTCTTCTTACTAATTAAAAAAGATACTGTTTCCCTTTGGCATGGATTTTATATTTTAAAAGAATAGTTTTATGCAGAAATTGATCAATTTTAAATATATATATGAGATATATTTAATGGATTTATATCCATTTTACATGTTGGGTTTTTGGTCTTTTGTGTACAGTAACTTAAAAACTAATTAAATAGGATCTGCATATATCCCATAACTGTTGGATAGATGTGTGTATATCAACTTTAAAAAGTTTTTGAATGCTATTTCCTATGGTGTTTTTTTTTTAAATACAATAAAAATATTAATTCATCTGGAAGAATTATCTGGAATGAATAATTGAAGATTTAGTTCAAGATACATCATTATTTTATTGCCAGAAAATGGAAACTATATTAGGTATTTGCACACCCAAAAGAACCACTTATCTTCATCCTACTTTAAGGAAGGTTCCTTGGATAAAGCAATCTAACTCATCTTCATTCTTATCATCTCCACTAGAAAAAAACACTTCACATGTTTATTTCAAAGGGAAAAGCGCACTCTAATTTCCTGTCATTCATTATGGAAGTACAAGTCACTTAACTAGCAACCCTTCCGTGGGGTCCTTGGTGCCGATGATGGTAATTGCCATGATGATGTTACCTAGTTTGGTAATGAAACGTCTGCAAGAAAACCAGCAAGCTCAGGGAGCACCAAGGACCCCATAGTTCAGCCCTTAATTACAAATATTCTGTTCTATTGGCAGCTTCCCTTCTACTGTTACATTCAACCTCTGGGTCAATGCGTATTTTTAACACATGGCAGTATGTATAAAATACCAGTTTTCAAACTGTTGGTGCAAAGGTGTCTTTTCCCAGGCTCACTGCTTCAAAAGCTGCTCACAGCTGCTTCCTCTTGCAAAGGAATACAGAACCTCTTTGCTTTGCTGAGGAAAATGCCGGTGTCCAGCCTTCGAGACAGCTATGCAAACCTTGGCTGCTTTAATATTCTGAAGACAAAGCTGCAGCTGTACGACTATACTTGTCAAAGCACTTTTCTAAGGGTTTGCACAGATAGATTTCGAGTGACAGGGACCGATAATCAATTATACTGTGATCCAACTGCCTGGATACAGAAATGATACATACCATTAAATGGACTCTTAGCGGGTTTAAATAAATATATAGTTACATGGTCTGTTTGCTAAGAAATGTATATGCAAAGACTGAGATCCACTTAAAATATGGCACACTAATGTTAGATTCTTGATTAAAAGGTTAGTGTCTTTACTGGTTGAATGCAGGTAATTCAGGTAATTAAGAATAGCCCTCATTAGTCATGGATCACAAGTTAACAAAAACATGATAGCAAGCCCTAGCATAGTACCTGCAGTTTCTGAGTACGGGACCAACTAGATTATAAAACATAAAAAATTCAGAGGTGGTATTCAGATAACAGATAATCAGAGTTGGAAGGGACCTTGTAGGTCATCTAATCCAACTCCCCACCCAAGTGGGAGACCCTACACCATTTCTGACAAATGGCAGTCCAATCTCTTCTTGAAAGTCTCAAGTGATGGCGCTCCCACAACTTCCGAAGGCAAGGTATTCAGCAGGTTCTGACCAGTTCTGGAGAATCGGTAGCGGAAATTTTGAGTAGTTTGGAGAACTGGCAAGTACCACCTCTGACTGGCCTCACCCCCATCTATTCTCTGCCTCCCGAGTCCCAGCTGATTGGCTGGGTCTTCTTTTGTTGCCCTGCACAGAGCTGGAAAGCAGGTTAGTGGGGTGGGGAGGAAATGGGATTTTGCAGCAACCTTCTCTTGGAGTGGGGAGGGAATTGAGATTTTGCAGTTTCCTTCCCCTGCCATGCCCACCAAGCCACGCCTTGCCCACAGAACCAGTAATAAAAATTGAATTCCACCACTGAAGAAATTGGTGAAAAAATAAACTATCGGTAGTCCTCAACTAATAATAATTTGTTTAGCAACCATTCAAAGTTACAATGGTACTGAAAAAAAATGATCCATGGAAGTTTTTCACACTTATGACCATTGCAGGATCCCCATGGGAACACGATCAAAATTCGGATGCTTGGGAACTGACTCATATTTGACTCATATTTGTGGTGGTTGCAAGGGTCACGTGATTACCTTTTGCGAGCTTCTGACAAGCAAAGTGAATGGGGAAGCCAGATTCATTTAACAATCATGTTACCAATTTACCAATGCTGTGATTCATTTACTGGCAAGATAGGGGCAAAACTCTCTTAAACAAATGTCTCGCTTAGCAACAGAAATTCTGGGTTCAGTTGTGGTCGTTAAGTCGAGGACTACCTGCACTAAGGAAATATAATTTATCGTTATACTTACAGTACATGAATATACTATATGTTTATACTTCTCCATGCATTTCTACCCTTGGAAATCATCTTGCTCCCAACACACATCTATACACCATGCCATGCATTGCCTTTTGTTCCTTAGATTTGAGCCGTAGTGGCGCAGTGGTTAGAATGCAGTACTGCAGACCACTTCTGCTGTTGGCTGCCTGAAATTTGGCAGTTCAAATCCCACCTGGCTCAAGGTTAACTCAGCCTTCCATCCTTCCGAGGTGGGTAAAATAAGGAGCCAGATTGTTGGGGGCAATAGGCTGACTCTGTAAACTGTTTAGAGAGGGCTGTAAAGCAGTGCCATTACTATTAGATTTCCCATTTCTTTCAACTCTCAATTCTCTCCAGCTACAACCTTCTCAGCCCTCCCCTTTCCTCTTAACCCATTCACTCTTCTATATTTGTTTTTGATCTTTATCTCTTGACCATTTCATTATGATCAAACTACCTCAATATGTATCTTTCAGACAGATACCTTATTTTGTATTCAGCCCACATATACTCTGCATCCATTCATTCTTAAATCTGTCTTTTCTTGTTTTATTACAGATTGAGTATCTCCTCCCACTGCTTCCAATTTTTATGGTGCTTCTGACATACCCAGTTCTTATTCCATATAATAAATGGGCAGAAACAGGTAGCTGTCTCATGTTCAGTCAACAAATGTTCATGTCTCACAACAAATTAAATACTATCACCACTATTCTACCCACGTTTGCATGTTTTAAAACTTCTATATCCATTTCCCTATCTTTAGCAAGGTACTAAGGTACACATAATTTTTCACTTATTCTAGTTTTTCACCATTTATACATAGTCCATGCTTAATAACCACAATTGGGTCACAACAAATGAATAACTAAACGAACAGCAATTAAGCAAGACATCATGCGATTGCAATGGGTTTGCAACCTAACTTCTGCCATGGTTGTTAAATAAATCGACCAATGTCGTGAAGCAAGACATCTTGTGACCATGACTTGCAATTTTACTGCAGACTTTCTCACTGGCTCTGCGTAGCATGATCTGGCTCTGAAACTCACAAGTGTCGATCACACAACTCCTGACACACTGCAACTGTTGTAAATGTGAGGACTGGTTGTAAAGTTATCAGTCCCATCATAATTCTGAATGGTTCATAAAGAGGACAGTCATTAAGTGAGAATTATATATATCATTTACAATTGTTTATTTACTCCTACAGACTCCTATATACCACTACAGTCTGTTTATGCCTCCAACCAAGACAATTCTAAGAAGTCATTAGAAATATTCTTCATATTTTTATTTTAGTTTATTTAAATTAGTATGATATACTAGTCTGAAATCATACTTATAATTTGTCTACATGAAACTATTGCCTTCTTTTTCTTTCTTTTCATTTTAGAGCTCAGCTGTAGCCAAAATGCCTTTGTTCTGATGATGATATAAAGACAAACATAGCAACATGACTTTAAAAATTTAAAGCTTAGGAGCAAAGCAGGAATCTTGTTGGCAATCAGTAAAAGTTCCCTGTGCATCCTAAATGATACAAGGAAACAATACTAATGGCTATTTTGGCATCAGCTAAAATGAGATTGGTTACAAAATTGGTTCTCTTACCAAGAGCTCATAATCAGCAGAAAATGTGATTGCATCAGAAGTTTCTGCATCAGTGGGAAATTTCTAAGATGTACCTACATGATTCACTCTTTCTCTTTGTACTCAACAAATTCTATCTTCCCTACAGCAAAACAAAACTGGACAATATGTTCTCCACTCATGCAAATTCCTTTCAAGACAGTATCTGGAATAGTGGAACAATGCAGTATTATGGTGGCTGCTTTCTCTGTACAAATTTCAGGGACCTGAATTGGGAAAAAAAGAAGTGGATCCTGCACCTGCAGAAAAGGAGGAGGAGGAGGAGGAGGAGGAGGAGGAGGAGGAGGAGGAGGAGGAGGAGGAGGAGGAGGAGGAGGAGGAAGAGGAAGAGGAAGAGGAAGAGGAAGAGAAAGAGGAAGAGGAAGAGGAGGAGATGATGATATTGGATCTTCAATTTCCAGAATTCCAAGCTACAAATACCATATAAGTAATTGCCCTGT
Source organism: Laticauda colubrina (assembly GCA_015471245.1). NCBI lineage: Eukaryota > Metazoa > Chordata > Lepidosauria > Squamata > Elapidae > Laticauda > Laticauda colubrina. Next base: position 7,084,461 of record BLBF01000007.1, read on the forward strand.
TTACATAACAAGGAAGTGTCTGGTTGGGAAAAACTGATAAATGATAGTTATATGATAGATATGTTATGATAGATAATATAACTCAAACCAGACTTTTTCTTTCATAAGGGAAACAGGATGTCTAATTGCAATGGCCTTGCATCTATTATCACACCTCTCCTTTCACATGTCTATTCTACTCCCACACATATTAAGACTGTTATTCAGTCAGTTGAATATCCAGTCTTGGATATACAACAGTTTTTAACCTTATTTAGCCAACTTCTATCCAACAATTAGCATATGCAAGAAGAATCAAACATTTAGCTTAAAGTAGACATTTTGTGGGAGACCATGAGCCCACTCTAAATTTTCTGATTGGCTTTTGGAGAAAAGGGCTAGCATAAAGACTTATTTACAAAATGACTGGCATTTTAAAACACAAAATACCAATTTACTACATGTCAAACTAGTCCTACCCTCAGAGGCATTTTATTATTCCACTATAATAATATTTGCATGTTGCAAATGAGTATTATGCTACAGATTCACATTTCACCTTACAGCATGATATCCACCTACTTTTAAAATTAAAATAATATTTTTAATTTAAAAAAACTGTTCAAGGAAAATGTCTCACAACACACTGGTGCCTTCAAGAACCAGACTTCCTCCCTTCAATTTAAGTGGGAAAAGATTAGGTGGATTGCAAGCAACTCCTAAAGATCCCTTTAGGGCCTTCAAGAATGGGGAACATTTTGGATCTATTTTGAAGTCTGGGAAGGATTGAGGACATTGGCATTCCTAGAGCACCTCTGTACTTACAGCAGGGAGAAACATTAATTAAGAAAAGACTATTCTATGCACACAGACTTTTGCTACAATTTAAATGCTACATAATCAGGAATTTTAAATCCTTCTTGCACACAGATGGGTTTTTCTGTAATGATGTTTCTCCTGACCTGGGGGGGAGGGGGCAAAGGAACGTGACAACTGGGATGAGACAGGCCCAACTATATTCTCATATGATTACCAGTCAGAACAGAAGAAACCGTCTAATAAGGATAAAGTAAACCAGGAACTTCAAATGGAGTGTCAAACAGAGCTATTCCAAACAAAAAGTATTTTTGTTGAAACCAATTCTATGCAGACATCTGCTCATCCTTACTGCCCAAACATTTCTACTTCTTCAGCTTAAAAATGGAGTATTCTCAAAGTAGTTAACAAAGTCCAAGTAAAGTTTTAAAAGGATTGATTATTTCTAGAGATTAGTGTTAAATATGCATGACACTACATTTACATGAGTTTACATCATATGCAAAGTGGAGACTAATGCTGGCAGGAAGATTGAAGTTCCGTCAGTGGCTGAAGTATCAGACAGCACCGGCTATAAAAAGCTGGCGCTGGCTGCATTGCTTTGCTTTTGATTCCGGTTTGTAAATAAAGAGTTTCTCAAACTCCTTAGTCCTGCTCCTTCCTCATCCACACCTATTCAACACTGTCGATGAGGATGGGATACTGAGGAAGACAAAGGACCTCGTGGGGCACTGCAGCCATTTTCCAGCTGAATTGTGAACTTGACCATTCAAACCAACAGCAATCCAACATGGCCCACCAACCCCTATCAATCCTATTCGAGCCAACCAAAGAGAAGTGGTCCTTGTACATGGGAAGATTCAACCTAAATCTGAAGGTGAATGGGATGCAGACAGCATTCGATGCAAAAAAGAAGGCTTACTTCTTGACCTATTGTGATTCTGAACTCTACGAACTAACCGAAGCTCTCATTGCAGATGAGTTGGTGAACTCTCCTGGGACGAACTGCAACGAGCACTGAAAGGGCATTTCGAACCTACTCCATCATACCTGGCAAACTGGAACGACTTCTACATCCGGAGCCAAAAGGAGGAAGAAAACATAAGTGATTTCATGGCAGCACTTAGGAAACTATCAAAGACCTGCAAGTTCTCAAACACCAAAGAAATGATCCGGGATTGGTTAGTTCTTGGTCTAAAGGATTTAACCCTGCAGAAAAAACTATTCGCAAGGGAGGACGTCCTGTTCAAGGAGGCTCTGTAAGAAGCAAAAACCACGGAAGCCTCTGACTGTTCGGCAGCCCGAGTCAAGGGCAGCAGCAAGGTCCACGGCACCCATGCCGTGAGGGGGTCCCCGCAGAGTCCATCCTGCTCCGAAAGCAGCGACAGTGAGAAGGAAGATGTCCACCAGGTAAACCCAGTAAACTTGGAACTACCAAGGGAACCAAACCTTGCAGAAGCTGCAGAGGGAACCATCCCTAGTCTGTCTGCCATTTTAGGGAAGCAATCTGCAGGCGTTGTGAGAGGAAAAACCAGCCAGAAGCTTCTGGCTGGCTTCTGACATCACAGAAGCTTGCAGAGCCAACCAACAAATGGACAAACCAAGCCACAGAACATACTCCCCAACCAGACAATACATGGATCAAAAGACATTTGGCGCGAAATTCAAAAAACAAGATGGCGACCAGGAAGAAGAAACCCACCATACAATTGGGGGTACACACGTGCCCATGTGGGGAATCCAACAAATTCCTCACTGAGGAATCCAACAAATTCCTCACCAAAGTGAGGATTGATGGGAATCTATGATCGATGGAAGTGGACTCCGGGTCTTATATATCAATGATCTCCTGGACAGCTCTCCAGAAGATCAAACCCCACATCCGTCAATACCACTCCAGCCACAACGGATAATACTAAAAGACTACCAAGACTACAAAATACTGGTGCTGGGAAAGAAAATCTGTCATGTGGAATATGGAGATTTCCAGGGATCCTTACCACTGACCATTGTGGACTGAGACCTTCCCAGCCTCCTAGGGAATGGTTTGCACTGCTGCAAATCAGCTTCACCAGCATCCATGCGACAGCGATCACCAGAGCAAGCAGCGGAAATGACTTAGATGTGTTGGTGAGGGAATTCTGGGATGTTTTCCACAGTGAACTGGGAAAATATACAGGGACCCTGATCAGTTTTAACCTCGACCACAACATAACCCGTCTGACTGAAGTCCCAAAGCGTTCCTTTTGTTCTGCGGCCCAAGGTTGAAGAGCAATTAAACAAGTTGGTGGCTCAAGGGATCCTTGAGCCAGTAGACCACACGAGGTGGGAGAGCCCTATAGTGACCTCTGTAAAGTCCGATGGGTCAGTCAGAATCTGTGGGTCACTACAAGAGTACCCTGAACCTCGTGTTACAACAGAGCGCATATCCGGTAGTGGTAGTCCAGCACCTACTACACTCATTGGGCCAGGGCAAGATTTTTGCTAACTTGGACCTAGCACAGGCATATCAACAATTGCCTGTGGACGTAGCCACTGCTGAAGCCCAAATGATCATAACCCACAAGGGCGCATTCAAATGCAACTGGCTGCAATCTGGAGTTAGCATAGCCCCCGGGCTTTTCCAAACCATAATGGAAAGGCTGCTACAAGGTCTGCTGGGAGTAGTTCCTTACTTTGATGACGTAATAATCTCAGCCAAAGACAAGCCCCAATTAACGGAAAGGGTCCAAACAGCATTAGAAAGATTCCAAGAAGTGGGATTTAAGTAAAAAAAGGGACAAATGCTACATTGCTGTATTGAGAATAGAGTTTTTGGGTTTCCAAATCGATGGGTCAGGCATATGACCTATGAACAGCAATCTGAAAGCAATTAAGGAAGACCCCACCCCACAGAATAAAAGTGATCTCCAAGCATTCTTGGGCTTATTAAACTTCTATAACATATTCTTACCACAGAAAGTAACCTTAGTGAAGCCACTCCATAGACTGTTGGATAAGAATCCAATCTGGAAATGTGCCTCCCCGAGGATGCCGCATTCTCCAAAATAAAAGACATTTTGACATCTGACACAGTATTGATGCAATATAGCGAGACTCTGCCGCTACGGATGACCTGCGACGCATCATCATATGGCATCGGGCAGTACTGAGCAATAGACTACTAAATGGAAAGGAAGCCCCCATAGCCTATTATTCTAAGACATTGTCAAAAGCTGAGAGGAACTATGGCCAAATAGACAAAGAAGCCCTCGATGCCGTAAGTGGAGCAAAATGTTTTCACGAATACCTCCACTTTGAGTTGGTCACTGACCACAAGCCACTGCTTGGCATTCTCTCAGAAAACAAACCCATACCCAACATCTTATCACCTAGGATGTTAAGATGGACAGCTTTCCTGGCAGCATATAACTACAGCCTTCTACACAGACCAGGAAAGAACATTCCACACATCGATGCACTCAGCAGGTGCCCCCTGCCAGACCTAGTGGAAGACCAAGCCCCCGCGTTTTCTGTATTCCTTGTACAATGTTTAGAGCCAGGTTTATTGACGGCAGCAGATATCTCAAGACTCACCGTGAAAGATAAAACATTGGTGTGAGTTTTAAACTGGGTATGGTGAGGTTGGCCCAACAAGACGGAAGGGGAGGAATTCAAGCCTTTCAAAGACAGACAGCTACAGCTGTCAGCATTAAGGGGATGTTTATTATGGGGAGACAGGGTAGTGGTACCACAACCATTAAGGGAAAGAATTTTAGATTCCTACATGAAGGGCACACTGGGACAGTAAAAATGAAGGCCCTAGTGAGGAGTTACATTTGGTGGCTGGGAATAGACAGAAACGTTGAGACCTGGGTCGCCACATGCTCACCATGTCAGGAATCCTGACCTCCCTCAGCACCTCCCCTCAATTGGGAGAAGCCATGGGGGTCACATACACATAGACTTTGCAGGACCCTGCCAGGGAAAAATGTTCCTAATTGTGGTCGATGTCTACTCTAAATGGTTGGAGGTGGTTATCATGAAATCCGCAACAACCAAGGCAGCGATCACAGCATTGTGGAAAATATTCGCCACCCATGGGCTACCTGATGTGCTGGTTTCGGACAATGGCCTGCAATTCACAGCACAGCAATTTGAAAGCTTCCTGGCCCATCTGAGGATCCGACATGCCCTATTGGTGCTGTCTCATCAGGTGGCGAATGGGCAAATGGAGAGAATGGTCAGAACGACCAAAGAAATTCTAAAAAAATTAGGCCCTGGCAATTGGCAAGAAAAAATTGACAAATTGTTACTAACCCAACACATAACACCAAGCCCAGCAACAAACAGAAGCCCATCATAAATGCTCATGAACCAAAAATTAAGGTCCACCCTGGACAAAAAACATCCAAGCTATACAAATGACACTCCTCTAGACTCCAAAGGGAAGTGCAGAACATTCTCAATGGGAGACACAGAGTATGCACGCAACTACACAGGAGGGGAAACCTGGGTCCTGGCAAAAATAATTGAAAGTACTAGACCCAGATCATACAGACTGGAGGTAGAAGGGGGGGAAAACATGGAACAGACACATAGAGCAACTGTGGGGCCACATAGTTCAACCCAGAGGTGGTATTCAGCCGGTTCACACTGGTTCCAGCGACCCGGAAGGAAGAATTTGAGCCGGTAGCGACACACCACCAAACTGATACGGTCACCCAACAAGTCACTTGCCCCTTCCGGATGCTTGATCATCTTTTCTGGCTGTTTGATGCTCCCCCCCCCCCCCGCCCTATATATATTGCCTTTGCCAAGTGGCCCAGCTAATCGCCTTGCCAGTTGCCTTGTTGATGTCCGGTTGGCTCAGCTCACCAAAGTGAAGCAATGCATGCTCCCCGCTAAGCTTTCGCCTTGAGTCGGGGGCTGGGGCCCTCGGGTCGCACTATTCCCTGAGGCCCTGGAACCACCGGCTGCCTTGGCTGGGTCGGGGAATGCGTGATTCCCCAGCTCCAGCCTTGCCCCGGAGCCACTGTCCACTTGCCACCCGCTCTCCCTTAGGCGCAGTGCATTGCCTATTTTCTCTCACCGCTGCTCTTTTGGGGAGGCATAGCTGCATGTGTGAACTACCGCCACCCTCACACACGCAGCAATGCCTCCCCAAAAGAGCAGCGGTGAGAGATGGGCGATTACCGCTCTCAGTGGTAAGAACAGCTGACAGGGCAGCATTTGTTGGCGGGGCATCAAATGCCCCGTATCTAAGCTGGCCAGTGTGCTGGAGCCTTGGAATATCGCCAGCACCGCCACCGCCATAACTGCTGGGAGTCCAGCCGCCGCCCCACCACTTGCTTTCTGCCTTCTTGCGCCATTCCAGTCAGACCAGGTGTGTGTGTGTGTGAGAGAGAGAGAGAGAGAGAGAGAGAAGGGAGAGAAAGAAAAAGATCAGAAAGAGAAAGAAATGAAAGAAAAAAATAGGAAGAGAACAGTGTGTGTGTGTGTGAAAGAGAGAGAGAGAGAGGAGAAAGAGGGCTGGAGTGGGATGGTGGAGATCTTTGGGAGAGTGCGCTGCCCGATTTCTTCCTTATCCTGCCACCCCACTGCTGACTAGAGCTGCTCATGAGTTTATTCAGTTCTTCCCAGAGTGGATTGTTTATAGTTGCTTTTGAAGGGTGGCCTGTTTGGAATTGCTCCAAGGGAAAAAATGTTTGAAAGAGCAGAATTATCCAAGTTTTCTGCAGGCTTCTTTTGTGCAGCTTCATTCTATTTCAGTGGAGCAATTCTTTAGGGAAGACGGTGCCCTCAGACCTCTCTGCCACTTAACATGCAAGCTGAATGGGGTTGGAAGCTCTTGGAGCATTTGTAGAAACTCTTATCCTTGCAATAAGGCAAAAGGCTGTCTCCATAGGTCACGTGGCAGAAGAAATCCAAATAACAGTTCAATAAGACCCGTCCTCTCCCTCGTGACGAAAACCCCGCCCTCCGGGGAGCTGCTTCCCCTCCATCCTCCACACACGGGGAGGGGAGATCACCTGTATGGCCTTGCCTGATCAGGGAGAACCAGAGGGATTTGTGTGCTCCCTGTGAATCGTAGACTGACCTTTGGCTGATCCATCAGATCTTTTCTTATCGCCTTAAAATAGAATTTGCAGAGATCCTATTTGCAATTAGGAGCCATTCTTGATACCTAAACCCTGATGACCAATTGATCAGCAATCTGTGTGGTTGGAGAGTAGAGCAGCTTCTAGGGGTGTCTCTTCCTAGAAATGTAGAAGTCCCTCCCCCACTTCTTCTTGGGCCTGGATGAACAGGGGTGTGTGTGTGTGTGTGTGTGAGAGAGAGAGAGAGAGAGAGAAAGAGAGAGAGAGAAAAGAAAAGAAAAGAAAAAGAAATAGGAAGGTAGAGAGAGAAAACTCTGTGCTATTATTTTTAATTGTTCCATTATTTATTATGTATTAATATTTTACACTGTCCCTACACCTAGAGTGATTTTACTGCCTTTTTTTGCCCAGGGCTAACACATATTTTTCGAGGATTTACATGCATTCAATGTCTAGTCCAGAGCATAAATATGTGTGTGTTTATTTTGTACATCAGGTTGCATAAGTCCAGCTTAATATGCTCTTCCTAGTATGTGATGTTTTGTATTGAAGGGAATAGTAATAATAAATAAAGAAGCATGTGAGCCATTTCCTCCTTTCAGTGGTCCATGAAAATGCATCTATAGTTTGCAGATAATAAAGTCAAAAAATGTGAACAACATTTTTACAGAACTATAGATACATTGAGGCTGGGTATGACAAGGAATGGCCAGGAGGGGAGTGGCCAGGTGAGGCACTCTTTGATGTGAGTGACATTGAGTTGACCACGCCCACCCAGTCACATGACCACCAAGCCACATCCACTAAATAAGCCATGCCCACAGAACTGGTAGTAAAAAAAATTTGAATCCCAACTTTGGTTCAACCCCCACATGACGCTGAACAACACAACACACCTCTGACAACAAAACCCTGGGAATTAGAAACCCCACGAAAACACATATTAGCAAGGACAACCCCGAACAGGATAGCAAGGACAACCCCAAACAGGATAGCAAGCTGTAGGAGGAGGAGTCCAGCATAGTACTTCTGAGGCCTCTAGCTCAACAAAAACTGCCATGCTTCCGGAAGCTTTTGAGGGACTTCCAAAGGCAGAGTCTGGAGCAGCGGCAGACCTGTCCGCTCAGGCCGCTGCCTCAGGAACAACTGAACTGCACAGGCCCAGTCGCACCCACAGAAGCCCCTCCTACCTGAAGGATTATGTCTGCTGCGTGTGTGGTGATTGGTCAGACTGAACTAAGTGGGGAGGGGTGTTAAATATTCATGACACTACATTTACATGAGTCACATCATGCAAAGTGGAGTCTGATGCTATAAAAAGCCGGCGCTGATAGCGTTGCTTTGTTTTTGATTCCGGTTTGTCAAAAAAGAGTTTCTCAAACTCCTGAGTCCTGCTCATTCTTCATCCGCTCCCATTCAACAATTAGCACTGAGTAAGGGTTTTCACAAAAGTGTTTAAAATTTGTATTTTAAATACAATTTGGGGTGGGGAGACAAATCACCCACAACTGCAGATAGTTAAACCTCTAATCTGGGTTAAGACTGAATGTATACCTGACATTTTCTTCTTGTTAATGACCCTGTAATCCCTTGCTTTAGGGGAAGGTAAGGGTGATCAAGTGGAGTTGAGTGTTTGAATATATATATACCTGACAATAATGCAGGTAAATATCATATCCAGGCCTCCACCATTTGTGGCTTATTAAGTGAAACCTTTCAAATGTGAAGGGAGTTGGCATATTTTATTTATGTATTTATTTATGTTTTGTGTTTCTAGACTATCTTATCTCCCCCAAGGAGGGACTTTTGACGATTTCATATTGTTAAATCTGTTTCACTTACTTAAAGCTGTACAAGTAGGCCCAAACACTGAAGTGCAATATTCAGTTTGTAGGGTCATCAACCCTGCTGTTAAAAAAAACAGTTTCATCAGAATTATACATAGGGGCAGTTTTCTTTCACTTGCACTGAACAATTTCAAAATTCCTTTTCTGGAATCGCACGTGCCTATTCTGCTTGTAACAAACATTTTACATCTGAATTAATTGTGAACTACTTTGAACGCACCACATATTTTTCTAATGTGATGATCTGATCAGCACTTCAACATTAGCAGGTTTACTTTTATACCAACTTTTCTAGGAAGTAATGATGACGGCAACAGCTGTCCAATCAGAATCTATTCAAAACAACGGGCAACATGCATTACCAAATAGATGCACAAACACACATTAGTAGTCTTAAAAGAGGGAGAAAACCCAGAAACGGTGCGACAATAAATTTAGCATTTGTTATAATTGCTAATGTAGTCTTAACATTATTTGAGATTCTCCTTTAAACCAGGGGTGGAGAACTATGACCACTTTATGATCTGTGAACTTCAACTCCCATAATTCCAGAGCCAGCCATGTTGGAGGTAGGAATGGAATGGATGGCTGGAAGTAGGAATGGCGCAAGAATTCTGGGAGTAGATCTTCGCAAAAGGGTTAACCCTAACCCACCTCTGCTTGAAGCAAACGTTATGAGCAACTGACCTATCATGACAAAAAAGCTTTACCTTCCAATTGCCTGGGACTGGACCCAAAATAAAATAAACTGTTCCTGGAAGGTTATTACTTCCTACCTCCTAGGAAGAACATCATGGCCATCTGCTAATCAGAAAAGAGAAAAAGGAAAAGAGCTTTCTTTCCAGCTGGACATTGCATTAGCCTTGGAGCTACAGCAGGAGTGAGTACCTTGGGATCTGCTTGATATTACTAATCATCAGCCTAGGCCATGAACAATGTTAAAAGGTCCTGGAAGTTGTGACTGAGCAACATTGCAAAAGGCCAGATATTTCACTCCTAGAGTTTAAAACAAGGGAGAAGGTTTGCTTTTCTTCAGCTCTGTAGATTAGGAATGGCTTTTAAGATGGCTGGATGGATGGAAGATAGAGAGCACACACACATTGTATGTGTGCATATTTATAATTGCCATCTTCTTTCAGCCACAATGAGGATAAAACTGATAAATCATGCACAATTAAGCATAGCTTTATTCACTGCTTTCTTCTAAATTTTGAAGCTGCAGCAGTGTGTGCAGTGATTTTTAGTACTTGTTTTCAACATTTCAGGTCATCAGAAATAAAGCCCATCAGTGACTGTCTTCTATCTCCTGAAAACACTTCTGACTGCCATTTAATAGGCATTTATCTCAGTATAATTTCAGGGCTCCTCACAATCCAAACAAAGGCAATTATATTATGGGAAGGAGACTTTGGATAGGACTAACTCAGGGAACAGTACATAGTAAAACTTTTTCAGCTCCATGGGATGTTATCTGCAGAGATTACTGTGCAATGCCCCCCCAAAAAAATAGGGTTCAAAAATTGTGGGTTTCAACTGCTTCCTCAAACTTTTGAGGTTTAAGGGTTATATTTTCTAATGGAGGATTTCTTGCCTGGCTGGTCCCTATAGGAAACACTGGGATCTTTTTTAGAGTTGCACCCCAGTTCAGCAAAAACTTTTAGGATTTAGGCGGTGATGATATAAACGGCTATCGTCATTAAAATGAACAAGGCTATCAATGCTAGGCATGGAGGGTAGTTTTTTTTAAAGAAGTTCTGTTATATGTAGAAAAACAGAAGCCACATGGCGTGGAGCACTTGCAATCTGTGGCTATGGGGATAAAAACAGAGGCACTTTAGAAGCAGCTATACCTCCACCTTCCTCCACTAACATAAAGGATGTCTTCCTATGGGGATATTGTGCTAACCTTGTGCTTCCTGCCCTATTTCTACAATGCAGAACAACACCGTTCAAATTCTTATAAATAGCCCATCATCTCTACTTCAGGAGCAGAGAGGAACATTTCGAGCAGCCCTGCAAAAAGGCCTTTAAAATCTAAGTAGGGAATTTGATGATGATGATGTTCCATCTAGAACAAAATGTCTGGGTGTCAGTCCTCACAGTGTTGAGTTTCATCGCATTCTTCATAGAATTTAGGGCCAGATGAATTTAGGGCTGTATAATGTATCAAGTCCAGGAGCTAAAAGGGTTACATAACCACAGAGTACAAGATCCATTAATTACAGTACAAATGCAACTTCACCACACCAAGGAAAATTTATCCCTAGTTTATATATAGAAGGCAACCACAAAGAATAGGGAACTATATAAGAGTTTATGACAAATTCTATGCTAGAAATGGGGAAATGTTGGTAACTGGAGACTGCAGTTGATAATTCCCATCTGTCCTCTTGGATTCTTGGCAACAAAATCTGCATCTTTACTTTTTAAAATGACAATAAGCCATCTGGGTATCAACAGTTATTTTAGCCTGTGTAAAAGGAAACTGGGTTTACCAACAGTGATCAAAGAAAACTCTTGAACTGGGAAGCAGATATATATTACATATATATATACTCATATGCTTCTCTTAGGGGTGCAAAAACATTCTGGTGTTTATGCCACTACTACTACTGATAATATCTGCTACACAGTTGCCTACTCAGAGAGGAAGTCTAGTGTACCAGTTAATGACCCTGACTCCTGTGGCCCTCTGGAGAATAGGTACAGCCTGGCTTTTCTAGACAATCTTTGGTGATTAGGTTGGAGTAAATTTGGGCTGTTATAGTTTATTATTGTTTCTTGATTTTTAAAAAATTATATGTTTTGTATTGTGCTTGGTTGCGTACCTTAGAGCCTCTGAGGTAATATGTATGTATGTGTGTGTGTGCATGTGCGCGTGGGTAGAGGAAAAGAGAAAAATATAGCAACCTTTACTGCACATAACCAAACCTTATTTTCCTGATATTCAGTTTCAAGGAGAATCTCCACTCCCTTCCTACTTTCAAATTACAGAGATAACAGTGTCTTTAAAAAGAAAGCCTAACAGAACAGAAATAATTCAAGATGAAGCACCAGTTCTATCATAATTTACTCATGTGTTTTTTTCCTAATGTGTTGTGTTCAATGAGTAAGTTAGCATGAGCTCAAAAGATAAATAACTTTTACTAGAGTATCCATATTCCCAAAGCAATTACTAATCACTGGCTAAAAATGGTGAAAAATGTATTCTTGGATACTTTCCAGTGCTGTATCATCTCCCATTCTCTCAAAACCTTATATTGCAGTCTTAAAGCCCAAAATAAATAAAGCTTCACTGTGGTGGTCCTCCACAGAGATGAAGATACTTTAAATGTTATGCAGCACTCAACAAGTCCATTAATGAAAGGAAAAAAAAATAACATTAAATATTTGTTTAAGGTAAATCTGAAATAGGGATGTACTTTGAATTTTGGCTTTGAATTTGAAGCCAAGAAGATGTTTTAAGAGTGGGTTTGGTGTTCAGACTATATTGTTAACATCTCTTTAATCTTTTCCTGGGCTCACAGGAATCACATAAACCACAGAAAAATATACAGTTAGGTTCAGGAGGAGCCAACAGACTGTAATGAGGCCACTATGGAGCAAGCAGGGGTGCACTGCTGTTGCCACTTGACTTAAATGCATGATTTCCCAGGACAGCACAGCTACCAGGTTCAAACAAGACACATAAATGCCCCATAAAAAGACAAGGAACTGTGAATAATGGTTAATAATACAGTACAGGCTGAGTGTAGCAACATCCTAGGTTGGAGCCTTGTCCTCCAGAAAGTTCCCCATCCCTTCCATGAAAATGCAAAAGTGTTTCACTATTTAGCTATGGATTAATTTATTAATAGGGTTGAAGACATTTGAAGCCTTCCTATTAAAACAACTTTTTAATGGTAGCCACAGGCCCATAAAAGTTGTAGGACGGGGTCCCCAAACTTGCTAACACCTGACAACAATGTACCTACAATATATGAGGAATAGTTTAAGCAATAATATTAATAAAACATAATAAAATATAAACAGAACTAAAATACAGCAAATAAGTATTCTACTTAATCACTTTTCTCAGCCTCTTTTGAAAATACTACAGTATTCTCAAGTTTATATGCTTCTACAACAAATATTACTGCAGGAGACTTCTGATTTATTAATTCCGCTGGATAAAATGACTTTTAATCCTAACAGTTCACAGGCAACAAAAAGAGATCTCAAAAAATTGAGCACAAGGCAGGATGTACCTAACTTTTTAATGATTTTCACTTCACTGCGATTAAATGATTGATAATGCTAAGAGGCATACCCAACTGATCCTTTCCCATCAGCCACAAGAATTTTTATAAACCCTGCTAAGTTACACAAATTGCAGAATGTGGTTACTTAGGCCTTTTAAAAAGAGATCATCAAGGAATCAGGGAATCAAAAAAGAGGTTATGGTTTTATAAAAGCTGTCAATTCTTCCAAAAGAACTTTCTCCAGATTTCTAATAGATTTCAGTCTTTTTCAACATCTGCTGCAGAAAGCACAGATTTATGGAGGAGTGGTGGGAATAAACACCCAATGAATTGCTGCATTCAGGAAGCTGGAGTTATTGCATTGCCTTTCTCAGTCAAATGTCCCAAACTTGCTTAAAAAAACAACAACCAAGGAAACCAAAAGGGCATTTTTGCATTTTTCAGACCTATAGACCAGCTGAGTAAAGAAAAAGCAAACCTCCTTTTATCTAGGAAGCGACACACTGCTTTCAAAAACTGAACCATTCCCAGTGAACCATTTACAACTTCCATCTGTTCATACTGTACGAAACAACCATAAAAGTTACATCCACAAAATAAATGTATATAATGAACCCTGTATTCCATCTGCATTTCACAAGCAAGGCTTGTATCTCAAATAGCAGGAAAGGCCCCTGCAGCAGCAGATTATTACAATCTAAAGCAGGGGTCTCCAACCTTGGTCACTTTAAGACTTGCGGACTTCAACTCTGGGAGTTGAATTCCACAAATATTAAAGTGGCCAAGGTTGGATACCCCTGATCTAAAACACAAAAAGCTGTAATTTGGAAAGGGTCTCAAAAGTCATCTATCTCAGTTCCCAATCTTGCTTCTATTATTAATGGCTGAATACAATAATACTTACTCTTTTAACTGAAAACTCTTTTGAACAACTCACTGTAGAAGAGTGAGCTTTGTCTCTAAGCTATATATGTGTTCTTCCTGCATTTGCTTGAAAGACCCACAGCAGGGGTGTCCAACCTTCGCAATTTTAAGACATGTGGACTTTAACTCCCAGAATTTCCCAGCCAGAATTCTGGGAGTTGAAGTCCACAAGTCTTAAAGTTGCCAAAGTTGAACACCCCAGATTCAGGGCTTAGAACAGGAGTCCCCAAACTTGGCTCTGTTGGCTGGGGAATTCTGGGAATTGAAGTCCATAAGTCTTAAAGTGGCCAAGTTTGGAGACCTCTGGCTTAGACGATTAACTGCTGCTACCAGAAGTCTTGTTCATCCTGCCTCAAAACCATCCTTCTCCTAACCCAAGAATGAGCAACCTGCAAGCAGCTACACAAAATGGCCAACCGCACATGATGCAAGAGTATTTGAATTTGTGGATAAATTCATGTAAAATTAATAGAGGAGACCGTTGAAAAAAGGGGAAATGTTTTTGGGGAATAATACTTCCTAAAAATTATGACATGTTAAAAGTGTGCCTAGTGGTGAAAAGCTTCCAGAATTCAGCTAAATATTTGACACTTTTTATGATTAATAATGTGTGTATATCACTGAATCCAGCATAACCTGACTAGATAGAACATAGATGACTCTTCAAAAACAGCAGAACTTGTAGAAATTACCATTTTAAGAAGTGGACTATATCATGAATATTAATTGCTCAGGTAATTTGAATTAAAAGAGGTCAGTGATCCAATATAGCCAACACAATTATGTAATTATACACTGAGTGTGCAGATGAGAGAATATGGGATTCACTGAAGGAAACATTTCAAATATGAATAAAAGCAAGAACCTGAATCAATTATTCTCAAATAATTATCTCTCTTGCTGCCCTGCAAGATATGCTGGGAGATCAGTCAGCTCAGCCAAAAATTCTTTTGAGTTTCCTGATAGAATAGGCATGAAATTTGGTAGAGGATTCCCTCCCCCCTTTCAAATCCAGATGGTTAATTTTTCTGTGCTCTGCCTGGAGGCCTTGGAGATATACTTGGTAACACTGTGATGTCATGAGCCGGTGGAGCCAGTATGTATGAATTATTTGTCTTTTCACTTAGAAAGATTAAAGGTTATCCCCTCCCGCCCCCACATCACAAGTTGCAAGTAGATCTGCGAGATCTTTACTGATCCAATGTTAACAAGGAAACTTTGTGGTTGAATTGAAATTTAATCTTGACTGACCCCGGCTATTCAACATTGTAATCTAGGAAGAAGGAAAGGCTTGTAGCAAAATGATAAGGGACAATATCTATCTTCATTAGCCAGGCAACCCCACTCATTCATGAAAAAAATATGGAAAGGCGGGACTTTCTTCATTTCCATTTCTACAAGGCCAAGGGAAGATTGTTATTGTTATTAACATGCAGCTGTAGAAAGTGATGTATTACACCTTGTCATTTTTGCATGCCCACAGCTGGCAAAAGGTGCTGCGATGCTATGTTAACTTTT
This sequence comes from Laticauda colubrina, assembly GCA_015471245.1. Lineage (NCBI taxonomy): Eukaryota > Metazoa > Chordata > Lepidosauria > Squamata > Elapidae > Laticauda > Laticauda colubrina. The sequence continues at coordinate 7,099,866 of BLBF01000007.1, forward strand.
GACCCCGTATCCCATAGCCAATGTGTATTAACTTTATTAATTTTGAATTCAAGAATACAGAACCAATGAGATTGGGAAAGACTATTTTGCAGCATAGAGAAGTAATCATATTATCCTTCTAACTTCTACAAAGTAATTTCCTTTAAGTCTGGTGACTTTGCAAGAAAACACATATGTATTTCTTGCACTTCAACAGTAGAATTGTTATTATTGGTTTTTTGTTTTATTTTTGTGAGTTGGGGTGATTTTTCCAAATACTGGAGCAGGACAACTTACAGCTAGTATAATAATACCTTGAAGTTTTCTAGTTGAAAAATGCTAAATAATGTTTCTTCTCTTTAACACTTACTGGCCTTCTCAAACACAGGCAGGCTGAGATACAAGATGACCAGAAGAAAACTTGTTGAAAATGATAGTGATAGGAAGAACTATTACTAATATTCTACAGATGATTTTGCTAAATTGCTGGGAATGACAGGTTAGTAATTTGCAAATGGATTTTGGTAGTTTAAAATTTTTTAGGTGTTACTTGGAACCCTGACAGGGAGCTGGTCACACATTCTGGCTGCCACAAATGTAGGACATTCTGTTGTAGGGAGTGTACTGCAATAGGTTCCCTGGCTTTAAAAGCTTTTGCTCTCTATGTATGAGGTCATCTGGTAATCTGCCATCTTACAAGGTTTCTCCAAGATTTCAAGCACTGGTTGGCTGACGTCAATCTATCAGAACGACAATGCCATAAACAATGAAGGCTGTACCATTTATAGCAGTTCCTAATGAATTCCTTCTATGTTATCAGTATGGAAAAATGGAACTAGCTTCTTCCTGGATCATCCTGGATCCCGTCACCATTACCAAAAACCAAAGAAGCACACAGGCGAGAAGCCACAACTCTCCCAACAACGCAAAGGCACAACTTGACATCCAGGTTTTTTATTCAGCCATTTGACAAAGTCTACCACACTAAGGAAAGAGAGGGCATTGTGCTTTTCAGAATCAGAAACCAATTGAACTGGGGGGAAAAGAATCACATTTTATTGTACAGGAATGAATTCCCTCAAGTAGTCCTGGATCCAGAGTAGCAAAAAAGACATCACTGGGGCTTGATCGATAAAGAAGAAAAGGAGGTCAGCCTCAAAACTATGACTGCCTCCTGTCCTCTCCCCAGGTTCTTCTTATCGCTTAAGAAGGTCAGATTGGGCAGCAATTCTATAGGGCTAGGCACTGGAACCCTCAATAAGGCTATCTAGATGAACTGCCTCTCCACTACCCATGAAATTGGCACTAGTGTACTGCAAATACTGCTGCCACCATTCCATTCTTTTCTGGTCCTGGAGCCACAGCTGGCAACTTGCGATACCTGGTCAACAGCAGGCTACCTAGAACCTGACCAGCAACTTTGCCTTTATGGGCTGCGTTGCGATGTACAGTAGTGACAACAGCAGCAGCTCCATTACTAGGAGGAAGTAGGAAGGAGGCTCAGAACTCAGACCAATAATGGAATTGGTCATTATTGTGCAGAAATGTAAATACTGACTTCATGGAAGCTCTTCCAGGAGCTCATTATTCTTCCTGAGCAAACAAAGCTAAACCTCTTGGTTGCCAAGTATTATTCTATTCTTCCCAGTAGCCAAAGCAGAAATAGCCATGGAAGAACAGAGTCATGTGAAAGGATGGAAAGGTAAAGTTGTAAAGTGGGTCAGTGAGAGTCCTGAAATTCACTTCCTGTTATATAGTTCTGCTCTGATCCAAAGGACACTATGTGGTTTACTCTCAATAACCATGAGACATTGATTTGGATTGTACAGGTTGGTAAACAAACTATGGCTTTTAGGATCCTTATAGCTATCTTATGTAAAAATGTCAAGGTCAGTGAACTGACAACCTGACACTCCCATCGTTACCATAATCTGATTCACAAGATTCAGAAAGCAGATTCAAGCAGCATAATAGAAGCCCAAGGGGCTACCTAGGAGATATAATGTGTTAATCTCTTCTGGTCAGGCATGCAAGTTTGATGTCCATATGTCGCAAGATAAATGTGAAGCTATACATTGCATTTTATAAATGGGAAGCAGAACTTATCTCTTCGGTTGGATTGCTGATTAACACCTGAGACTTTTGTAAGTTTAAGGAAACCTAAACAAAGGTATGTCTATGGAGATTTTCAATCATCCAGGTCATGGTTGTCCCAAATGTGCTTTTTCAAGTGGAAACTGGATTTTCTGGTTTTTCTTTGAAGACATTTCGCTTCTCACCCAATAAGCTTCTTCAGCTCTGATGGAAAGTTCTTGGATGAGAAGCAAAACATCTTCAAAGAAAAACCAGAAAGTCCAGTTGCCTCTTGAAAAAGCACCTTTGGGACTAACAAAAGTACGGCTGAGAAATGAAGACTCTCTATGGAACAGGAGTTTCTGTGCTAGCAGGCACCCATGACTGATGTTAAGAGCATCTGTACCCACGTTAACAGGTTTTCATCTGAACTTGTATACATTTCCAAAAATACCTGCATTTTAGAATTCTACCTCACTGGGGCACACTTCCTGCTTGCACACAATTCTCCATTTCTCTGGAGACCTCAATCCAAACCACACTTTCATACATGTAAGTCCAGAAACAAAACATCTAACTTCTTTTTCCTATGTCATGTTAAAAACTAAACCACAATCTGTCTAGCCTTAAGCCTCATCTAAACAGTAAAGAATGTGCGACATCTTCAGAGCAAAGAATGCTCCTGTATGGCAGAGAGTTAAATGCCCTGAGAATCAAGTGGTCTTTATAAAAGCTGTGCTGATATTAGAAGGAAACCGTAAAGAAAGAGAGATTCAATTCATTTTCCTGTACCATTCTGCAAAGATGTTGCGTTATAAACATCATCAAGATCTTGAATACTGGAAGCATCTGTTGAATCTTGATCGTTGGCTACAATTCCTACTGAAGAAAGGCTAGAAATAAAGGAGTGCATCCTTTTTGCATAAATATCCCTAATGTTAAAATAAGGGAGGTCACTTGTCTTTTCCTTGGAAGTGTTATTGCACTGATCTGTATCGATATCCTTCTGCTTCTGATAGTATTTTGAAAACTTGTTGAAAATGATGGTGATAGGAAGAGCTACCACCAATATTCCACAGATAATGCAGCTTGTGCCAATGATCTTTCCTCCAAGGGTAACTGGGAAGGTATCCCCATAGCCAACGGTAGTCATGCTGATTGTGGCCCACCACCAGCAAATAGGGATATTACTCAGCTCTGAACTGTCATGATCTTTTTCCACTGAGTAGACCAGAACAGAAAAAATAGAAATCCCAACAGCCAAGAACAAAAGCAGAAGTCCAACTTCATGATAGCTGTGCCTTAAAGTTGCCCCCAAAGACCGCAATCCCACAGAATGTCGTGCTAGTTTCAATATTCGGAATATCCTCATTAAGCGTAGAATTTGAACCACCTTCCCCATGTTTTCGATGTCTTCGCTTTCTTCGTCTTTGGTATCGACAGCCAAAGTGGCATAAAATGGAACAATCGATACAAAGTCAATGATATTCAGTGGGTTTTTCCAAAACTTCTTCTGACTTGGAGCAGCAGCTAATCTGATCATAAGCTCAGAGGTGAACCATATGATGCAAATGAGTTCCACAACATCCAGGATTGGGTTTTCAACCTCTTTGTCGTTGACACCCACCTTCTGGAACTCTGGCATGCTGTGAATGCACATAGTCACAATAGATGCTAGGACCACACTTAAGGAAGATACAGCAATCAGTTTGGCTGATAAACAATATGCAGGGTTCTCCATTCTGATCCATATATTCTTGCGTAACTCTCCAAACCACTGTTTATCAAACTTCTCAAGCTCCTTCTCAAATATGGAAGACTCATCATCAGAAGTAGAAGAATCTAGACTTCCACCTGGGCTTCGTTGATCCCATTCTTTATCAGGACATTCTTCTTTTTTATCTTGGTACCAACTACTACAACAAGTATCAATGAAGAGCTCATTGATCCCCCAGTACTCTATTTCCTGGCAAAAGGAGAAGACACAAAGTTCTTCCATAACATGGAGTTTACCTGTGTAATAAAAATTCAGCACATATCTGAACAAGGAAGGGTTCCTATCAAAGTAATATTCCTTGTCTGCCACACTGTAATCATCGCAAAGTTCCAGAATAGCCTCTTCTGAATGGCACCTGAGTAGCTTCCCAAGCCTTGTATGAGGAAATTTGAGCAACATACTTTGACCAATGGACTGTTTAAAACCACCAACATTCAAATTGACAAGCTCCTCATCTTGTCCTGGTCTGTGGAAGAATTCAGCATACACCATTTTGATCACTGTGAGCTTTGCTTGCAAGGCACATAATATTACACTGCACCTAAAAAGGCAACACAAAACACAGGTAGGTGATCTAATCTAGTTTGGTGTTCATTGCAACTATTTAGAAAGGAAGGACGAAAATTATGAACAATACTAAATGTCATGAATGAAGGCAAATAATGTTGCAAGTTCCAATCTAAGTCAGTCATTGGAACCAGTGGTTTTGTCATCCGAGCTTCTGGACTCATGCTGGAGCCCAACATATTCTGGAAGAGAGAAGTTCCCTCAGGATGCGCTCTAGCATGAGTTTGAAAGCTCGAAAGACTACATTTCTGATTCTGATGACCAATCCTTATTGGATCTTGCAGTACTAAATGTTTTCAATGAAGTGCTGTTAAATTACTTAAAAGATAGTTAATTAGATCAGAAATAGCAAGCTTGTATACAACAAAGAATGCCTACACTCTCTTACCTTTTCCATCAACCCAGCTATTTAAAAATACAAATCAGTAATTTTACTGCTCTCACAATTTTATCATTTGAATTAATATTAATCTTTCAGATAATTTAAACGTTGTTTTTCCAGGCAAACTTATTTTTCCTTTTCTCACTAGGAAGAAGTCCAGAATGGATTTTGGTTCCTGATCTGTTCCAGTTCTAACTCTGGACAAATCTCATTTTCTTTGAAAGTGTGGATTTGCAACTTGGAAGACTCCCAGTGATTGCTAGATTGACAGGTGGATGCCATGACCAGGATATTTGAAGCAAGAGGCCTTGACAACTCACACTCACCACAACTAGAATGGACTACTGCAACATGTTCAATGTGAGGTTCTTTGGAAATCTACCTGGAAACTGCTATTGCTGCCCAGTGCAGATACCCACATGGTGGTGATTGAGAACCAAATAATGCTTGTGTTGTGAGCACTGGATTAGTCTCACGTAGGATTTCAGGGAGAAGCCAAAAGGTAAAAGCTAGAAGGCTTGGCTCTTGGGTATCTTCAGGACTGCCTCCTGCACATAGAACTGGTCTGTCCCGCGTGAACCTGCTTAGCATTTGGGTCCCAAAAAGAGAATATATATATAGCTCAGAGTTGACCTGTGGAGTCCTTGGTGCTCTCTGAGCTTGGTTGTTTGCTTGCAGATGTTTTATTATCCAATTAGGTAATATCGTCAGTGACTTGTGTGGGACTATATCAATAATAGATAAGATTTTATAATCTGCAAAGGCTTGTTTTTAGCCTCTATTTATCTCTCTTATTATTTTTGATATTAAACTGGTTATGTGATCATGTCCAGTTTAATATCTATAAAACAAGCAAAGGTACATTATTTAGGATGGTACTTAATATTGGCATTTTAATTCGGTTGGGAAATAACTTATTGTCTTTTTTTTCTCTCTCTCTTCATTTTCTGACATTTCTTATTTTGCTACTTACCAGGAAAGATAAAAAGTCTCTTCTTACAGCATTTACCAGTTCTAGAAGCATTTCCTACTATAGCAGATTGTATCTACAAGCATTCAGGGGCTGCAACCAAACCAGAACTGGAATGACTCTCAAGCTGCCAAATTCTGCACGTTCATAAACATCCAAAGATACCTGAGGACAGGGAAAAAAACAAAAGCAGGTCATGATTATTTTATTACCCACATAGCTTTTAAGACAAGTGGTGATGAAAACAATATTGATAAGAAAAAAGCGATATACGAAATGTAGTTACAAAAGATTTGTGTTAGAGGTTTTCATGACCTCTGAATTGATCCATGGTTGCCATTGGGGCCATGAACTACGGAGCTGCTCCCAAAACTCAATTCCCACATAAGGGCAAGTTGAAATTACTTAATATTATCAATCTCAAGATCCAGCACCAAATCAGGCAGGAATATCACATCACAGTAGGGAAACCAGTACAGCAATAACAAACCCAAATAATCCCTATATCCAAGTTCAACCACAGGTTCTCACTTCTATATATCTGCAATACAGATCCTCTGGAAGCCGTGATTTGATACTTGAGGTTTTGTAGTCAAAACGGAGCAAGTCAGAAGTGTTTGCCCCTATTTCTGGGTTTCCTCATGCAATCTGTGGTTTTACTAGCTGTCTCAGACTTCCATATGTTCTTTCACTACACAGCATAACTCTCACCTATGTTTCAAGAATCCTAATTCCCACCTTAGGACTAGAAAACCCATTAAGTTATAAAATTTGAAATTATTTTATTCATTTACAGATAAATTTTGTATGTTGTTATATTTTAATAAAAAAACCTCCCAGCTTGAAATTTTGATGTCAATTATTTGATGTCATTATTTTTAACGAACAGCAAGGATTATAAAGATCTTAGGCTAGGCACAAAACACCAAGTAACTGAAAGTGAAACACCAAGTAACTGAAACACCACTCCTGTGGTGTTTGTGTGTGTATACACATACACATCCCCCACATATATACATTCATACTATTGGCTTTTATAGGAGTCACATTTTCTATAGCTAAATCTAGATCTGACTTATGTACCTTCAAAATATCAGGATAATCACTGCAATTAAGTGTTGTTCAGAAAATTTATATTCTGTCCAATCTCTCATTGGCTTTGGAAGCCTTTCAATCACGAAAAACATCCATGATAATAACATTAAAAACTTAAACGATACACAAACTTTAAAGTAAAAGAGGAACATTAAAAAATTCTGGGTAAATGCTTTTTAAGTTCCTTTCTAAACTTTAACAATGATGGGAGTTCAATTTCAGTAGCAGCTTGTTCTTAATTTTATTATTCTGTAATTCTAATTTATTATGACATAATGATAAACAAATAAAATACCAATAGCAGTTGATGTTACAAAAATACAGACTTTGATAGTCATCATAAATTCTGAGTGTTGGCAGGGGCCACTGAGGTTATTAAATCCAATTTTCTGCTCAATGCAGTCATTCAGATTAAAGTATTTGTGATATATGACAATTTAAGGTCTGCTTGGTCATGTCTAGCAAGCACTATTTCTCTGAGTAACTGACTTTCCGTTCCAAATGGTGTTACCATTAGGAAAATGGTCTTACCATTCAGTGAAATTTGTCTTCTTTTGACTTAAAGAAGTATTTATATTTGCCATCTTGAGTTCCTTATAAAAGTAATAAGGAAGGGGGGGGGGAAATCTAATTATTATTATTGTTTTGTGTCTGTATGTTGGAGTGATAAAGAACATTGACTTGTCAAAAATAGTATCCTCTGAAACAATCAAGATAACATAATTGACCCCACAAAAAAAGTGCCAGGCTTTGAACTACCATATCAGCAATGGATAATACTGAACAAAACTCGCACCTAACATGGCATCTCTGGTCTCTGTGTAAATGGGGCATATTATCCTCCCCTTGGTGTGACTACAGCATGCCACGTCAAACTGTAGATCACATCATGACCGGTTATAAACTGAGGGCATATATCAGCCCAGTATCTGATTTTTTAAATATAAACTATGCTTCGCTTCAATGGTTAGATGGCCTAGACCTTGGTATTTGAACATAGATCTTTTTAACATTCATATTTCATTGTGTTCTACTCCTCTAGATGAAATGTTAATATATATTGTTAGTCCATATATGATATGCCATATGCTAAATAAATAATCCTACAGACATGCCTTATGCCATTCCCAAAATGATCCAAAGTGTTCTATTTTGATGTTAAAAATAAAATCCTGAAAAGGACGCATAGATGTCTCACTTAATGAATACTTATTGAATGACCAAGATTCAAGTTGCAACTGTGTCATATGCCAAGGACTATCTATACTATAAAGAGATTAGTGAGCACCTGGAATGGGCTGCTCCCACAAAAAAAAAATTAACATCATATTGTACTGACTTTGATATACCAAAAAAGAGTACTTTTTAAAAAAGGAGTAAATTAAGGTTAATGGACTGCTGAGCAAGACAAGAAAAATGCAGTGGGAATAGCTTGTTTAAAGGCTAGGTCACATTGGCCGACGGATGCAAAATGTATGTAAAAAGGACACAGCGGACGGGCAAAATTCTATCCGTGGCTCCATCCGTTGTTATCCGCTCAAAAGTGCCCCAAATTTGCATAAAGAGAACGGACAACAACGGAAAGGAACGGACGTGGGGAGGACGTAGCGAGGATGTTAAGCGGATGCTCAACGGAAGCCTAGCGGATGGAAGCAGATGACACATCCGAAGGGCTTCCGTGGGAGAACAGCGAAGCAGACGCTCAGCAGAAGGAGTGGATGTGTAGCGGATGTCGAGCGGATGACGCGGATGCATCACGGACGCCTAGCGGATGCCTAGCAGATGCAAAGCGTTCACTGCGCATGCGGGAAGGATGCATTGCATCAGCCCCGCGGATATAAAGGGAAGCAGCTCGCAAGCAGGTCACCATTCTGAGGAAAGACCTGCGGCCAGACACATCTTCAGCCAACAACCATGGGGAAGAAAAGGAAGCCTGTGCCTACTCCTGCCAGCCCTGGCAAGAAGGACAGGACCACCATCCCACCCCCTGGTGCTGACTCTGCTTCTGCTGGGGCTTCTGCTGCTGGTGCTCCTGCTGGTGCTGACTCTGCTGGTGCTGGTGCTTCTACTGGTACTGACTCTGCTGGTGCTACTGCTGGTCCTGCTGGTGCTGCTGCTGGTGGTGCTACTGCTGGTGCTGCCTCTGCTGGTGCTACTGCTGCTGCTGCTGCTGGTGGTGGTGTGGTGGACCAGCCCCTAGGCCCTCAAAGCCCTGCTGATGAGGGCCCAGAAGGCCCTGCCAGAGGGAGGAAGAGGCAATCGCGTGAAAAGGGGGAGAGGAGACAGTACTCCATTGCAGAGGAACATGAGGAGGAGGTGCTCGAATGGCTGAGGTAGAACGAGTACCTCTGGAGGAAGGGACACAGGCTCTATCGAGACACCAAGCAGAAGCAGGCGGCTTGGAGAGAGAAGGCGGAGAGCCTGGGCTACACTTCGGATGTCCTCCTGGGGTGATGGAAGCACATGCACACCTGGTATGGGAAGCTGCACCTGAAGAAGTCTGGCCAGGTCGCAGTCAAGCTGACGGACCGGGAGAGCTACATGATGGCCAAGTGAAGTTCTTGGAGGGTGAGATTCGCCACCGAGGAGCAGCCCCTCTGTCTACCCTCTCTCTCAGGCAGCCCACAGACAGCCAGTCCTCTTCTGGCCAAGAGTCAGCTACTGTGTCCAGGCAGGTATCTTTGGAGTGCCCCATGACGGAGACCCCCCCCGACAGCTGCACACCCCATGCCGGAGCACATGGAGGATCCCCTGATGCAGATGGAGCAAGAGGAGGCCACGGCCACCAGAGTCCAACCCACCCCCACCCCCAGCTCCACCTCCACAGAAAGCAGGAAGAGAGGCAGACCGGAGGGACAGAGCCACACTGTCCTCTTGGAGTTCAGGGACACCATCAAGAGCAGCGTAGATCTCCTCTCTCAGCTGGTACACTTCGAGATTCCATCCTCTAACAGAAAGCCCTTCCTCACCTACGTGAACCAGACCCTCAGGAAAATGCCCGAATCCCAGTACCAGGTGATCAAGGAGAGGATCACAGGTCTTCTGCACCAACCTCCAGGCCCAGCTGAACCTGCTCCCACCCAGTCCAGGTCTGCTCCTCCACCCCAGGCGATGTCACAGCCCTTCCAAGGCTTTCAACAGCCCCTCACCTACCAAGGCTATGGATACCAGGACTTCCAGCAGCACAGGCAGCCCTTCCCAGTCCAGGCACAGGTTCCTCGCCTGCCACAGATGCCACCGACGCCACCGATGCCGACGCCACAGATGCCACTGACACCACAGATGCCACTGATGCCTCACCTCGCTCAGCTGCAGACCAGACAGCCCCACTACACTCCTCCTTCCTCCACCCCACAGCCAAGCCCGGCCTCAGATCATCTGCCATCGGTCTTGGGACTGACATCCCATGTCCTGGAGGAAGGGCCTCTCAACATCACGGGACTGAGCCAGCTTTCTGAGAGCTTTCTGCACACACCATCTCCTGTTGTCCTCTCGGTGCCAGGCACCCCAATGGCGCCTCAGACTAGCACTCCAGCCACTGCCACTTCCGCAGCCCCTGGACCCTTCACCCCTGAGACCATGGGCATGCCTCAGAGTGACTGAGAACAGTGCCAGAGACAGGGTTGTTACCTGTTGACTTTATCTTTGCTTGGGACACTTGGGTCATTTTCTTTTACAGTTTGTTATTAATAAAGATTATCTTTGCTTCACACACTTGGTTCAGTTCTTTTACTTCATAAAGTCTTGGTGGAAACTTTTAGAAATGGTTTAAGCCTTTGCGTGCTTGTGGGATGAGTAAGGATAGCTGTGGGATGGATAAGAATAGCTGTGGGATGGATAGCTGTGGGATGGGTAAGGATAACAGTAGGATGGATAGCTGTGGGATGGGTAATAGCTGTGGGATAGATAAGCCTCCAGTGCAAGCATAGTGGGACTGTATGGTCCACCCTCCCAGGTGCCACACCTATAGCCCTTTATTATCAATAACAATTTAATCATTCATCAACACATTTCAACATAAACACAACTCTTTATTAAATGCCCTGTTCATTGTAGGGCCACTCAACATACATGGCACAATCTCATCAGTGTGATGAGACAGGCTCAAGGAAGCATCCATTTTGCATCTACCATCCTGTCTTGCCACTCCACTGCTCCAGCTGGGGAGTTGCACCAATGTTTCAGAATGTTGCGCTGCTTCTTCCCTTCATGTGAAGCTCTGTTGGGGCCTGGCATATCCACAGTGTCTATCAGGTTTACTCCTTGCCTCCATTCACCAGGCTCCATGTCCCCATTGCCTTGTTGGTATTCCACAAGCCTGTTCTGCAACACTGGGTAGCAGGTGCGCATGAGATTGTGCAGGATGCAGCAAGCTTCCATGATCCTCCTCACGGTCTCTGGGTGATGCTGCATGGTGGTGAGAAGTACCTGGAACCTGTTGGCCAGGATGCCAAAGGCGTTCTCCACCACCCGTCTTGCCCTGGACAGCCTGTAGTTGAAGATCCTCCCTTCACAGGTGAGGTACCTGGAAGTGTAGGGCTTCATAAGGTAGGTTCTGAGGGAGAAGGCGTCATCCCCCAGGATGAAGTAGGGCACATCTTGTGTGTCGTTGGGCAGGGGGTCTGGATCTGGGAAGACCATGATGAGGTTGCGTTCCAGCCCCTCCTTGAGGTCACTGGAGTTGTATATCTGGTCATCTGAAGCTGACCCGTTGCCTGAAGCATCGATGTACATGATCTTGTAGTCAGCATCAACCATGGCAAAGAGGATGATGCTGAAAAAGCCCTTGTAGTTGTGATAATTGGACCCTGAGTTGGCTGGAGCTTTGCAGGCCATGTGCTTCCCATCTATGGCTCCAACGGTGTGGGGGAAGTTCCACTTCTGATACCACTGTTCAGCAACTTTCTTCCAGCCTTCTTCAGTGGTGGGGCACTGGAGGAGCTCATCTAGGTATTCTTCGATGATGGCCTGCACCACTTCTCTGACCACAATGCTGATGGTGTTGTGTGGCACCCTCCAGGCGTACTGCATGTTCCTGTATGTGGTCCCAGAGGCCAGGTGGCGCAAAGTCAGTGCCACCTTCAGCCCAGGTTCCAGGCTAGGCCGGAAGTTGGTGTTTGCCTTGGTCAACCTGGGTGTCAGCCGCTGCACAACTTCATCAAACATGGCTGGTGGCATCCTCATGAAGTGCTGGAATGCACGAGTGTCTTCGTTCCTCAGCTCCACCATCAGCTTGTCATACAGTCCGTACTCTGCTCTTCTCGCGATCCATCTTTGGACCCACACACTTCTTGGATGCCTCCTTTTCCTTGCGTAGAACAGGTGAAAGAGCCTGAAGAGGGCTTGGCACTGGTGTAGAATGATGGCGGCTACCAAAAGGAGTGTGCGACGATCCATGGTGGAGATGACTGGATGATGTGGAAGAGCAAGAGCAAGAGCAAGGCTGAAGAGGTCTGCACACCAGGGCTGCTGGACTGAAAGTGAGATCCAGGTGATTTCCTCCCCCTTTTTATAGGAAATATCGGTTTTCCACTAGGTGTCCTTCTGCATCCTCTAGACATCCTCCAGACATCCTAAATATCTGAGATACGTCCCCTATACGAACGTTTTTTCCGTTTAATGCTTTATATGCGAGCTGCATCCGCTTTCATCCTTTCTATGTCCTTGCTACTAACGCCGCGTGGACGTTCCGCGTCCGTTTTGCTTCCTCCCTCTTTCTGTTTTCCGCTGGAGCAGATGCGAGTTGTGCGGATGTGCAGCGGATGCCGAGCAGATACAGCGGACGTGTAACGGATGATGATGGACATAGAACGTTTGTTCCCCATATGTGTAGCGGATCTAGAACGGACGCGGCAGAAAGTTCATCTGCTCAAAAAGTTTTGTGCTGCTCAAAACTTTTTGAGCAGATGAAATCTCAGTAGACGGATGCTGGACGTATAGAACATATGAATCACGCACGCAGTGAGTACAGAACAGATGCATTGCGTTAACCAATGGAATGCAAGCGTTTTTCTCCATTTTACATCCTCTTTGTATCCGTTGGTGCAGTGTGACATGGGCTTAAGATAGTTCACTGTATTTATATATGGATCATTAGTTTCATTTTGTTCAATCTCCAACAGTACAACGCTGATTCCACAAAATATGAGAATGTGCAAGACATGAATTGGTCAGTTTAAAAAGGAAACATTAGAATATATCATAATCAAATATTCACTATGATTCTTTGAATGAAGCTCATTCACCTAAAACATATGTATTGCTTCAACTACAGCTGGCTTTATTTGGGCCAAGATAATCAACACAGCTTTAGGCACTCTGATTTAATAAAGATAAATTCTGACAGTTTATATCACTTGAATAAAACATAGTGCATCTAATTAGAAGATTGTAATGGTAGACTCCTCTCTATCCGTTGCCTTGAAGACAGCCACTATGATCAAATGTTCTTTGACGGGTTGGGAGGTTTGCAAGTTACAGATCAGGCATTTCAGAAAAGTGCAAGCTAGGACCATTAAATAAAAGAAAAGATTAAGTAACTGGAACTACTTGTCCCAAAATCAGTTTTGTACCTACTCTCAGCCACGTACTTAAATGTACACGGCAATAAATTCTACCAAAAGTCTTTCCATTGCATTTGGCTTGAAACGCCATCCAGCATGAATGCCTAATCCTATCATTCAACTGTGTAGAACATGATCAAGTAGCTTACACAGGTATTGTGCCAACAAAGATGTAGCCAGACTAAGGATAACTACTTTCTCTTCTTTTTAATAAAAAAATGTAAAATTATGATTATGGAACTTTTAATAAACAACTAATGAGGAACAAAATATCACCAAATATTTTATGGTGTTTTGTGGCTTTATTTTTTTACAGTTTGATGTTTTAATTGTGAGCTACCCAGAGTTGTGTTTCAAAAAGAGTAGACACCGAAATCTTTTAAATAAAATATGACTAGTCTTTAATTTTTCATATAAAGTCCCCTTTAACCCCTCTCCATCATTCAATATGAATCTTATGTTTAATAGTTACAACTCTTTCTCAAGAATGATTCCCAGTCACGAATAACAATGCATCTCCTTCCCCAAATACGTCCATGGAAATAAAAATACTAACTATTAAGTGAATTCTAACAAATTTCCAATACATTGATAGGCATCAATTTAATACACAAAGTCAATTCCATTACAAATATTTCTATTTCTATTCAATCTTTTGGATAGAAAAATTTAGCTCATTGAACCTCTTGGACTTAATCTGTCTTCTCCAATGCAAACGGCTTTTGAAAATAATGTTTGCTTGTGGTTAGCATTTCAGACATGGTAAAAAAATTCCATACCAGACTTCTAGTGGGCTTTCTAATACAAAAGAGGCAGGCTGCTAACTGTTTTTCCACCAGAGGCCTCCAACATTCATCTAAAATATAACTGTGTACTGTAATTACAACTTGAAGTCAAAAGACATTTTAAAAATATTATATTATCACCTAACCAGCAATTTCACCCAAGGAAACGTGCAGTTGTTTCACACCTATATTGATAGCAAAGGAAGAGTCTCCAAGTAGCAAAATACTACACACAAATATATAAGAAAAAACTAGCTGATTTCTAAGCAATATTTTTTAAAAAAGATATACATCATTACAGGAACTCTCAGTTCTGGAGGATATTCCATCACCAACTGTGGTGGAATCTAATCTAGCTAGATTAGAGGGAGGTGTTAAAAGGTACCGAGCTTAGATACTGTACCTTGCATTGCAGAACATGGCACAGGCCTTATCTTCCCCCAGAATCCCCGAAGACTTATCTGAACATTTCCAAAGGAATTAGTGAGTTGGTAAGGTTCCTGTAACATATGTTACAGGAACTAATTTATTAACTAACAATAAATCTTCTATTTGAGATTATTGATGAGTGGTTCTGGTTGCTCGCACTTGACACTAACTGTGAGGTAGCCATCTTCAGCAAAAGTACTAAATGGACCATTCAATTTTAAATGGCCTAAACCAGGGCTGTCAACTTCTGGCCCATGGGCTGGATGCGTCACGCACTGGCCATGCCCACGCCTGGTTTAGCGAAGGGGAAAAAAGTCCCAATATGTCAGTAACGCTTCCTTGATTATGTGAGTTTGACAACCCTGGCCTAAATGATTCATGAAATAGTTGAATTAGCATTCTTCAGGAGGTTCTGGAAGACTTTAATAACTTAGAAGGTTCTAATGATTTGGAAATTAGAATAAAAAGATTATAATATACTTGCTTAACCCATGTGGCACCCTCCTTACCTTCTCCAAACCTTTCTCTGCCCTTATCCCCACAATCCTACAAGCTACCCTCATGCCACCCGTCCCTCGTTTCCCAAGCAGGTTTTCAACCTATTGTTTCCACATCAGAATATCCCTACACCAGGTTTGCCCATGAACCAGATGCATGTGTTCTGAATCCATGTATAAACCAAGTGTACTTCATACTCAATTGTCCAGTTTGGACATGAGCAGTTCTACACACAGAACATTTTGCAAATACCTATTCCCTCCTTTAACCCCCATCTTCTTTGTTCCAATTCTGAACTTCAGGTTGAAGCTAGAATTTTTCCTATTGGCTGTGATCCAGAAGATATGTTTTTTGTTTTTCCTTTAATTTTCTTTATCAGCATTGCTCTGCTATTTAGTTGATGGGTTCCCATCTTTGCTTTGCAGAAATTTTGGCAGGCCCCATCCTTATTCCTCTTAGTCAACCAAAGGAGGCCACACTTTGTAATTCCGACAAGTGAGAGCTGACATACAGTTGGAAGAATACTACTTTAACTAGAATTTATGAAGCCTAATCACAAAGAACCATCATAAACTCAGCTTTAGAGGAAAAAATAAAACAAACAGAAGATGGCTTGGGAAATTGTCTCACGAGTTGGAGGTTGGACAAGTGCATGGAGCCATAATGAAACCTTGAGTAAAGTGGTCTCTAGGTCTCAGTGTATTTTTTCTCCAAGTTAGAAATGTTTCTTATTCTTACCTAAAGATAACAGTTTATGGAGCCCAGTGAGCAAATTGTGCAAAATGTTTCCTTTTCAAATGTGAACATCATTGTTTTTTCTTTCAGAAAGGAAGAAAAAAAACATTTTACATTTATTTCAGCCTGTTTTATTGCCCTGCCTTACAAAGTCAATAAGAGAACATTGAATGATAATGCTTAAGAAATTTCCATTTTGTAGATTATATTTACAAGCAATACAATAAGGAGATCATTTGCACAGGTTCAATCCCACCGGGCGGGAGAATGCATTCCTGCAGCTGCAGTTTGGCGCAGACTATTTAAATTGCTGAAAAAACATAGCAAAAACAAACCCATCTAGGAAGAAGCCTGAATGGTATCAATCTCTTTACAGATGCTTTGCAGCCAAAGAGCAATTGAAAATATATGTAGCTTTGGTAATAGTCCTTTCTAGTCTTGCTACTCAGTGATCTGATATTAGATAATGGATGGTGTTTTACAGGCAGCTTCATTCAGCCTTTGTGAATCAGTGGGACCCACATATTATGGACTGGAGAAAGAGGGTAAAGGGAAGGCTTTGTCAGAGAAAAGGTAACTTGTCTAATCCAGCCCACCTTTCACTTTGGAGTATTTGTGAAGACTGTATATCATCAGTCACCCAGCTAATCCTCCGGATCGCTTCAGCGAGAGACACTCTTTGAGCAAAGTGATTCAGCAAAAGCTGAATTGGAGCCAAAAGCTTTCACATGATTACACTTCCCAGGTGACATTGGTTTGGCCATTAAGACTTTTCACTGCTCTGGGAAAGTGTATTAAATAATTAGGATTTACCCAGAGAGCCAAATGCCAGTTATTCATTCAGTTCCCCCATCTTCCTCAACCAGACTATGATGGCTTGTTTTGAACTGTAATTGTGGGAATGTTTCCTGATATAACAGGGGGTCAAGGCAGGGCAAAAATTGACCTACCCTCTGTATTTTTTGTCTCTAAAGAATTATTCAAAGCAGATGTTCCCATCTTTTCTAAAGTTCACCTACTATTTATAAGAGAAGCCCTGGTTTTATAGTCCATTAGCATTCTTGTTATTATTACCAATTTCAAATTCTTCTACAATGAAAAGTACATTAAGAAATAAAAAGTCAGAAAGGAATTCTTTCAACATTTCTGCCAGCTCCTTCATTCACTGCTCTTTTTGTCTTTCCCCTTTTTTCCTTTCAGTAAAACTTATTCTTGACCCCAGATCACTATTGTTGATTTTCTTTTTCTTTACAAAGTTTGTAATGAATGCATCATTATTACTAAGTAATCTGTAGAACTGAATGAAGCTTAATCACCAGAGTTATATATACAGTATGACTATAGCATTGTATTACTTTTCATTTCAGGAAATAATTCCAGCCCACCATTACACACATTTTCTAGTTGTTATTAAATCATTTACACCTTCTGGTGCAAGTTCAATGTATGTTTCCTTTTTAATAGTTAGTATATATTTAAAGTTCAGTGTGTGTATCCAAACATGTGCATGAAACAAACCTTAGTACACAATCAGAAGGGGCTGAGATTATTCTTGGCTTCTCACTGTTTCTACATACAATGAGATTATGCAACTCAAGCTTGGCACTTGTTTTGGGGCCACTTATCAGCTGTACTCCTTAGAATCTAAGAACACACTTAATTCTGCATACTTTGGAAGAGCCAATTAAACATTTATTTTCTGAAGTGAAGTACAGTATTAAGTTAAATTAAGTTAATTAATTAACTTAAAGTTTCTTAATTTCAATTGCAATATAAGTGAGAATGTTTTCACTTCCATAAGGTATATTTACACATTGAAATAACAAGACTTCCCCTTAAATACATATAAACAACACATTTACTCTCTTTAAACTCATCTGTTTTGCTATCAGACTTAAGCTATGTGTGATTGGATTCTGAATCTTAAATGTACATGCAGTGGTCTAGAAGTAAACCTGAAGGTATACAACTGGAATTACTGAATTCCTTCGCAGTAAATAAAGACTCTTACATTTGTTCCGGGATTTGTGTGTGTGTATGGGGGAGTACAATCAAATCCTGGTTCAATGTACATAGAAAAATGCATTCTGTAGCCAAATGTAAACGATCCACTTCCATTTTTTTACAAAAGTAGAAAGGAATGGCTCATTGCAAAGTTTGGTTGTTTCTGGATCCTCGGCCCAGAGGTTGGCAGGTTGCATAACTCTGCAGATGAGCTTGCAAAAATTTCTCAGCCTGTCATCACTGGTCAGAAAGCCAGTTCAGCAAGACAGGCAGCAATAGGCCTTCTTAAGCAGTTACCTGCAAAGTCAATTTTCCACAATTTCTGCAACAAGGATAAAGACTCCATGTCATCCACTAAAACTTCAGGCGCATGTGAAAAATTCACCAAAATCACTGCTGGTCATTTTTGGAATTTCTAAGAGACCCAAACCAGTCACTGATGCTGGGCAAAACTATAATTCAACATCTGTAAAGGAAGACGAAGGGGAAGGGGGCATCCAGCTTGTTCTTTCTTATCCAAAAGAAGTCAGAGTGTAGGAATGGGCAAGAGCCCAGATTGGGATCATGGTATGATGAGAACAAATTTTATTTGTTCCTCCTATGTTCTTTTCCCATAAAATGCCCTTTGATGTTCTTGGTTACACTATTGCTTCAGATTCCTCATGAATGAATGCGCATCATAATTGCTCTTTTTTAAGAACTAACAAGGCATAACAATATACTACTACTGTAACAAGGCATATGGCCCTTAGAAATCCCCTCAAGTTCTACCACACTTGCTTCTACCAACAAAGCAAATAAGTTGCAGTTTAATTTTTAAATGGCCATTTAAACATCTACAGTAATAAAAACATGAGCCACCCGATTCCATCACAGAGACACAGGTACAAATCCACAGCAGTCATCAATCCAGCCCTTCTTCCCCCTTGTTCCTTCTCTTGCTGAAATGCATTGAAATATATTTCTGTACTCTTGAAATTAATGACTTTCCACTTTTGCTGACAAACTGGACTAAGATTCAGCACAACGAGGCAGAACAAGAGTCAATGTTTGCAGAAACAGATACTTCTCACTGATAGATCACATTACAGAAATATAAATTGTATAAAATATAAATATAAATTGTACAGTTACAGCAAGCTCATTTCGTAGTCCATAATTAATGCATCTGAATTTTCTGCCTGCTTTCTCCTTTGCTTTGGAAAATTTGTCCCCATACATCTCTTTGCATAAGACTTTAACCACTGACATGTTTATTGCTGATCAACTCTCCTTCCATCTTCTGGGAAGAACTATTAAAAAAAGCATTAAACCCTTGCAAGCACACTTTTAAAAAAGCAAGTAAGATGTTCTAAAAAGCAAACAAACTCTTGATTTGCAAAGGATATTCTGCTTTTAGGACTCCAAGACTATTACAGCCAACTGCCTCAGGAACCAGTGCATGGTTGCAGTTGTAAACAATGCTTTCAAGGAAATCCATCTAAACACCCATTAAAATATATATTTTGGAAAAATACAGTAGATCTTTGCAGCGTGATTTTCTTCCCTTGGAAATAACAAGCCTTTCAGGAGCTGTCATACCGTAGCAGAAGGAAGCACAATACCCTTGCTGGGAATCCTCAACATTTCTCTTCACAAAGCAGAGTCAGAAAATAAGGAACAGTCCAATTCCACAGACGTTTGTGGCGAGAGCAGTTTCAAGTCATAAGGTAAATATCTCGCAAGGAACCGGCTCACCATTGTTCCAAAGCATTTTCTGTTTCTTAGACTGCCTCTCCCCCTCCACACACCACACACAATTTTCCTCATCCCCATTCTACCGTGCCTAGAAGACACTTTAAACGCCTGTTTTTAAAGAGAAATGTCCATCTCAAACTGACACTCCTCCCCTCCGGCGCTGCCTTTTCATCCTACCTCAAAACACGAATAACCTAGCTCTAAAATTCTGCCTTGGGAACCGACGAGTTTAGAGAAGAGCAGGCTACCCTGCAGCCCGCGCCTCCTCTACGTAAAACCAGCGCACACTTGCAACGCAAAGGGGCGACGTCCCAACCAAATCCAGACCGTCGGAGGGGGAGATTTCAGATCCCGCTCCCAGATGCTCCGTCCCGGCCGGGCTGCGATTTTCTAGCTAGTATGAACCCGGACGCTGCTTTCCTTTCCTTCATCGAGAGAGATCCCGTTTTACGAAAGGCGTCCCAACCGAGAAAAGAGAAATCACTCCCGGGTTCTTTTCGCATTCGCCGGTGGCGGGAAAACTTGGAAGCACACCAGAAGCCGCGAGGAAGGGCGCCGACGCTGCAGCGCGCGGAGTAAAGTTTCCTTGGCCCCGGGACGATTGAAGGGAATATGAGGAGGGGGACGGGGGAGAAGGAAGCGAAGTGGGGAGCGGGAGAAAAAAAAACAAAACACAAACAAACGAAGCAGCGGCTTTGCGGGTGGCTTTGCGGATGGCCAGCAGCGAGATCGGAGGGCTGGAAGAAGAGACCGAGCGCGCACCTCTCCGGGCCTTTCCCCGCTGGGGAAAGGAAGGTTGCAAATACCTGCAGAGCGCAACGGGGTCGAGCAGAACAGGGGGCTCTGCCGGCGGCCGCAGCGGAGAGCCGAAACAAGGCGGCCGACCCGAAGCTTTGAGTGATGTCCCGGTGCAGCAGTGAAGGTGGAAGGTGGGGAGGGAGGAGCGCGAAGCAGGGAAAAGGGCAGGGCTTGAGGAACGCGGGGCCTCCTCCTTCCCTCCCGCCGTTTTCGGCTGGCGTCCCGTCCGCGCGCGCGCCCCCCCCCCCTCCCCACACACACACACACACACCCCGTCGTCCCTGCGGGGAAGCGCCCGCGAGCAGCTCCGGGACCGCAGGTGAGAACTCCCTTTTCCCCGCCGGGCGGTGTTTTCTTTTCTTTCTTTTTTTTTTTTTTTTTTTGCAATGCGACGGGAAAGGGATCGCTCCTCCGTACAGCGCGGCTAACAACTTTGCGGACCGGGAATGATGGGAGTTGAAGTCCAACGCGTGTAAGCAGGTTGGTTGGGGAAAGCTGCTATAAAATGGTGCAGGGTGATTTGTTTGTGTTATATGCCGTCCCGCTTCCCTCTCTTTCCCCCCCCCTCACCCCCCGGACTCCTGTATTCAAAGAAATAAAATAACGGGAGAGATGAGAAATAAATATATGCAATCAACTATCTGCTGCAATAAAAGGGCCGGATGGGGAACAACAGAAAAACGAACGCTGGGCTAAAAGTCTCTAGAGATTTTCAGTCATCCAGGTCATGGTTGTTCCAAAGGTGCTTTTTCAGGAAGCAAATGGACGGGGTTTTTTTTTTTTTGGGGGGGGGGGTGTGTGTGAAGACGTTTTGCTTCTCACCCAAGAAACATCTTCAGCTCCCCACTATCCTGTTCAGAGCTGAAGAAGCTTATTGGATGAGAAGTGAAAGGTCTTCAAAGAAAAACAAACAAACAAGGAAGTCCACGTGCCTCCTGAAAAAGCACCTTTGGGAGAACGCTGTAACTAAAGAATGACCTCTGGGAACCCCCACCTTAGCTCAGTGAGAGAAGATGGGGGTTTAATGCAGAAAGGGTGAAAGTCTTCCCGAGCCATCTGCAGGTAGGGCTGAGAAAGGCTTTTCTCCAACCTGGTGCCCACAAAGGTGTTTGGGGACCACAGTGCCCAACTTTGGAAATGGTTTTGGGTTCGGGTACCGAGGGTAGGCAGTGGTCTTTCCCACCTCGCGGCACCTGTAAAAAGAATGCTTTTAAGGCACTTAGTTTGATTTGAGGGATAGGAATATGTGAAACACCCCCAACTTTTGCCTCAGTACTTGTTTTCAACCAGCAGATTAAAAAAAAAATATTAAGATCACTTAGAAATGTTCAGGTTGGCAAAGGAATCAGATTGTACAATCGATTCCAACCAGTTCTTGAAATCTCTTCCACTCTTATTTCCTTAACTTGGCACCCTCCGTATGTTTCAACTTCGTCGTCCCGTTATCCCCGGGCTGTGGAATTGGAACTTATTCAGCAGTTCTGGAGGGCATGAAGTCCAAGAGAGCTGCTTTGTACTGCCAAGACTGTAATACATTTGCCCAGCGGAGCTCCTTTCTCTCTCTCTCTCTCTCTCTCTCTCTCTTTTTCATTTTTTTTTTTTTTTTGCTTTAGAACAGGTGTCCCCCAACCCTCGGGCCGCGCAAACCAGTGAAGCCCCATCCGCGCATGCGCGGGGATGCAGGCACAGCGCGAAACAACCCCTGCTCCCCGGTATCCGTCCGGGGGGAGGTAAAAAACAAAACAAAAACCCGCTCCACAGAAACGGGCCTTGGCGCCCAAAAGGTTTGAGGCGGGGGTGGGGGTGGGGGGCGGGGGGCGGGAGCTGCTGCTTTAGAGCCAAGAGTCTTCTTCAGAAAGACTATTCTGAATATTGCCATTTTTATGGCTGTTGTGCTCAGGGTTCACCAGAACAGGATTGGGACTGAATTCTGCAGGGTTTAAAACGCTCCCAAGTTGAAGAAGACGAAACGTTGGAATTCATATTTCCGTGTTCTAGCTCAGAGGTCTCCAAACTTGGCAACTTTTAAGACTTGTGGACTTCAGCTCCCAGAATTCTCCAGCCAGCTACGCTGATTAGGAAGAAGAGGCTGTATAGTATTTGGGTCCTAGATTATTTAGTGGATTTGCTACTCTCTTATAAATAATGGAAGTTTCTGCTTCCCCCTGTTTTCTTCTTATCTGCAGGAAAGAGGCAGAAAGTGATCCACACGAAAGTCAACTCAGTTGTTCCGTGCTGTGTATTTCCCTGGACAGAAATGCAGAAGTTACTACTGTTTTATTTTTTATTTTATTTTTTTATTTTGTCAATCTCTTACAAGATAATAGGTATAAGTATAAACATAGTTTTGAATCCATGAAATGGATACATATAAGAAAAATAAAAAGAAACAATAGAACAAGGACAGTAGGCACTTTGGTGCGTTTATGCACGTCCCCTACAGACCTTTTAGGAAAGCAGTGAGGTCAATAGTAGAAAGTCTTAAGGTTAAAGTTTTTGGGGTTGGGGGAAGAAACCACAGAGTCAGGTAGAGGATTCCAGACATTGACCACTCGGTTGCTGAAGTTGTATTTCCTGCAATCAAGTTTGGTGCGGTTTACCTTGAGTTTGTATCTATTGTTTGCTCTTGTATTGTTATGGTTGAAGCTGAAATTGACAGGTAGGACATTGCAGTGTGTGATTTTATATACTATACTTAGATCGGACTGAAGGTGGTTCTAGGTTGTCTAGATCTAGAATTTCAAGTCTGGTGGTATAAAGTATTCTGCAATGAGTAGAGGAGTGGAGAACTCTTCTTGTGAAGGAGTTCTATGTGTTGCTTCTGTTCAGTGTCATGGCATGGGCTACTTAATAGTATCTGCTGTGCATATGGATTCATGAAATGAAAAACCAAGCATCAGCTTGCAAGGAAGGGACAACATTGAAAAAAAGAGAACAATGAAACCCAAACTTTGACTCACAGAAGTAGCTATGGCAGGACCATATCTCTGGACAACGGGTAGAGTTAAGAATAGCCTAGTAGCTCTTTTTTATTATTTAGTAGTCATTTGGCTATTGCAGACAGAGTAGTCCCAACTGCGGTAACTAGATCTAAAGTTATACAGGTAACTCTTGACTTACAACAACAGTCGAGTGCAAATTTTTCTGTTGCTAAACAAGACAGGTGTTAAGTGAATTGTATCCCATTCTACAATTTTTCTTGCCACATTAGTAAGTGAATATGGCTTCCCCTTTGACTTTGTTTGTCTAAAGGGTGCAAAAAGTGATCACGTGATCCCAGGACACTGCATCTGTCATAAATATGAGTCAAAGATCCAACTTTTGATGTGATCATAAGGATGCAGTAAGGGTTATAAGTGTGAAAAATGGCCATAAGTCACTTTTTTCAGTGCCTTTATAACTTCAGTCACCAGATAAAGGATGTAAGTCAAGCACTATCTGTACTTCAGTTTTTTTATTTTATTTTTTCATTTACTTTTATGAGTCTTTATTATTTTTATAAGCAAGGCAACAAACATATTTAATCTCCTTCCCTCCTCCTATTTTCCCCACAACAATGAGGTAATTGACAGAGCCTGCCCAAAGTCAATCAGCTGGCATGGCTTTCATTTTCAATTCTATTCCTATCTTTTTCCAATTTTTAAAAAATTTCTTGTAGGTTATTCCTTTTTTTGTTTATGAGGAGTGTTGCATCTCAATAACAATGTTTTGAAGTGACACTATTCAAATCCAAAACATCTGTTTTAAATGAATTAATAGTTTGCACAAAATGTGGAAATAACAACTAATAAAAATATTAGATGAAAAGGGCAATTTGGATTATGTTATAACTTGCAATTAGAAGCACATATGGAGTTATTTGGATCACTATAGGGGGGAAAAATCCAGCACCCTAGACATCTGAGTCAATTTATTTCTCCCTTATTTCCTGTTTAAAAAGAGCCTAAAGATATATATGATACCCTTTGTAGTTTCATTCTGTACTGAAATAAATTCTCTCTGGATGGATTGATGCAATTTTTTTACTAAGGTTTATGGACTAAACTTCAACTGGCTGGGGTCATTTAAGACTCTGAGCCATAAATCATGGTTTACAAACACTTGGATTCATATAGTGCATTAAGCCAAAATCAAACCACATTATGACTTATGTGCAAACCAAGCTGTTGTGGTAGTAAATTCTGATTTATGGCTTTGTACCCTGAGAAAATTAGACAGCTGAGACTTCTTCAACAAAGACATATATGAAACAAACCATGATTTAGAATATTGTATGAACCAGCCAGTATCACAATTTAGTGTCCCAACCTATGACTATAGAGCAGTGGTGGAGAACTATCCCATCCATCAAAGGAATTGCTGATTTGGAAATTATCTTTATTTACATGCTTTTGTATGCTCTAATGGCACACAAGAAGCTTGATTGCTAACATCAGAAAATGTAATAAAGCAAAAATAGATTAAAAAAAGATTGATAAAAGGCAACAGAAACTGAACCTACCAAAATAAAAAAGCAACTAGTTCATTCTCCCTGAACATTTTTCACCTGTTTTCAGGATACTCTCAACCACTGTCCACTAAAGGGAGGTTGTCTTACACAGCAGATGCAATCACCACTTGAATCTTGACATTCAAGGAACACCGAGGGTCATTTGCATATTTTGGACCTTCCATCAAATGTCACACTAAGTCATACTTTATCTAATGCCAAGCAGATGTATCTAGATCAGGGGTGTCAAACTCCCATTTCATTGAGGGCCACATCAGGGTTGTGTGTGACTTCGGAGAGCAGGTGTGTGTGTGTGTGTGGCTGGGGTGGGCGTGGCCATGGTGGGTGTGGCCAGCTCAACATCACTCATGTTGGGGGCACCTGTGGTGGCCAAGTGCTAAGGCAGGACTTCCCTGAGACCCTTCCTCACATTATAGTCTGTCTTCTTCCCTCCCTCCCTTCCTTCCTTCCTTTCTTTTTTATTTTATTTTCTCTTCCTTCTTCATTCTCCTTTGTTCTTCCTTCCTCTCTTTCCTTATTTTTCCTTCCTTGCTCTCTTCCCATCTTCCCTTCTTTTTCTTTAAATTTCCTCTTTCCCTTTCCCCTTTCCTGTCCCTTCTTGCATGCTCAAATTCCAAAGGGGAAACATTTCTCCTATTTTGTTTTGTTTTGCCTTCTGTCAGCAAAAACAGAGCTCGGGGGGACGCATGTGTGGGCCCTCCCATACCTCATTTTCGGCCATGACAGCCTTCTGCAGCCTTCTGCCAGTGAAAGCAGTCTATGGTGCCTCTGCTAGCAAAAATGGAGCCTGAGGATACACACATGCCCCCCCCCGCCCCATTTTCAGCCATGATGGCCTCCTGCAGCCCTCTGCACGGTCCCCCTGAGCTCTTTTTTCATTGGCAGAGGGCTTCAAGAGGCCATTGCAGCCAAAAATGGGATGCATGGGGCCGCACATGCCCCCTCTCTCCCAGCTCCATTTTCACTGGCAAAGGCAGCCCAGGCCAGTCCTTCACTGTTTCCAGGCCAGCCCTGTGGGCCAGATCTAAGCACTCCACGGGCCAGATTGGGCCTGCAGGCTTTGAGTTTGACACCCCTGAATTAGATGCTAGTTGCTTGGAACTCTGTTGTCTGTTTATCACCTTCAATTGAGCAACATTGGAAGGTATAGGGCAACAATTATTAAATGAAGGCAACTCAAATGGGCTAATTTGCAGAATGCTGGGACCATGACTTCAATGGGAATGAATATTCTTTTTAATTTATTATTGTTTTATGCTGCCCATCTTCCCTATAAAGTGACTCTGGGAAGCTTACAAGTTATAAAACAAGTAGAAAAATAATTAAAATATTAAAATCTTTATTTAACTACAGATATTAAAATATTTAACAACACAGATTAAGATTTTAAAATTATATTGAAATCAGAATTTAAGAGACGGGTGGTATGGAAACAAGGCCTTCTTACTCCACCAGCCACCTCCAGCGCCGAGCACCCCCTTCAGGGCCCCAGGTTAACCAGCAAGGCCAAATGTTAATGGGTATTCCACAGAGAGGGGATCACATCACAAAAGCCCCCCTTTTTTGAACCCACTTGCTGGAATTCCTTTGGAGATGGGATGCATAGCAGGCCTCTTCCAATGGCGCGAGTGGGGCGGGTTAGTTCCACTGGGGAGAGATGGCTTTTCAGATACCCCAATCCCATGCCATGCAAGGAAAATTTCCACACCTTGAAACTATACTTCCCAGAAACTTGAAGGTTGTGTGGTAGAAAGAAAGATGGGGGGTGGGGTGGTGGAATGTGACCGTTCTCTTTACAATCTTTCTCTGAGACCATTCTGTACTTTGGAATTGAGGGTGAAATTTGAAATCTGTTCTGACCCAGGCTTCATCAAACGTACTGAAACACAAACTTGTTTGAAAAGCAAAACCTATTTTAATGCAACGCTGGGAATTACTTTTATTTCTAGCCAGAACTAATAAACAGTTCCCCAAATTTAGCCCATGCTTATCAGTGCTGGGGAATGCTGCCAGAAACAGAAGTCTCCAAAGTAATTATAACAGAGCCCACCCGAAATATCAGGAAAAACTGACCAGAGTACACAGAGCTTCAGGGAGGACTCAGAATCTAACTGAACTGCTTTGCTTCCTGCAAAGCATTTATCATTGAGGTCTGACTTTTATCCCTTATGGGAGAGGCAGTCATCTCCCAGCCTTACTCCCGAGTCACCCGTTCTGCTTCAGCCCCTTCTGCTTTAGCAGCTCTGCATATATGCGCACTGGGAACAGGCTTCCCAGGTTCTCTGCTTCGCTGCTGTCAGACTCCAAAGGCTCCAAATGCAGCACCCCACTCGCAGATGGTCCTGGCCCCATCCCTACATCGGATGCAGGACCCTTGTCCAAGTCCTCTCCAGATTCCCTGACTGGTTCCCTTTCTTCTTCACTGTCTGACTCTGCTGCTGTCTGCACTGGCTGCTGGTGAACCACAACAAAATCCATAGTCATCAGTGAGGGATGGACAAAGGAGTGACTCAGATGCCTGCTGGCAAGATAGGGTTGGCTGGAGGGCGCTTGTGGTTGATGGGTGAACCCTCTTTCTCCCTGCAGGGAATAGGCCCTCTTGGGAATACACTGGAAGGCAGAGTGGAGTACAGTTTTCCTCATGCTCTGCAGCTGCCTTTTGTTCCTTCTCCCTCCAGCAAAGTAGCAGGCAGTTCATTGACTAGCGAGTCAACTGAGGAGGAGGAGGAAGAGGAGGCTTCATTGGGACAGTTCTGAAGCTCATGAGGGGATGGAAAATGGCACCAGCCTATATTATATGTGAAAAGAATGACCCCATTGGTCACAGGTTGTCCACTTGGATTTAAATTGCTATCACACTCATTCTAGGGTAAGAGGAATTGTGATTCAATGCACCCGAATACAAAGGGGATTTTAATCCCTATATTTACCTCCAATAAAATCAAACATATTATTTTATATTAAATTAGAAAAACACAATAATATAATAATATGGCATTATAGAGAAATGTATAAGACTGCAAAACAACGTTCATACAATTCTAGGAGCAGGAGATTCGCAACAAAAATAGGGCCAAACCACAAAAGCTTTAATGCTCTGTAATAATTAAAATGAAATGTGCAGGGATTCAGCCCCATTATGATGCCCTCATTCTGTCTAAAGAGGTTGCAACTGTGTGTAATTAACTATGTACTTACATACAATTGAGATACATGCCTACACTGGGAATATAAATCATTTATTTACCAAAAATGTATAGAATAATAGATTCCATATTTTAAAAATATAATTCAACGTAGCTTAACCATCTTTTACTAGATAAAAATCATTTCTCACTAGGTCATTGTTTCAGAGGTATTTCCACACCAAATTCCTCAAGGCTATGAGCAATGACTTTAATGTTCTGCCTGAAATTTGAGATACACTCAGAGATGTATTTGCTCTGAAAACATCAGCTTAGGAAATGTTTCATGACGTTCTGTATTATGTCTTAAATTGTTTTATGGTAATGCTTATATCATAAAATGTTTTGGAAAAAAAATGCCAAATTTCAATTCCATGGGAATCATGAATCCTGGATTTTGGATATTTCTATAATTTAGCTTATTTGAGTATCTTAGTCCAAAATGTTTCCCTTTGGTACACCATTTCTCCCAGTTAAAGTTTACAGGAATCAGACTTTTAGTATATGTAGCAGAGATTTGTTTCCTGAAATTGTACTAACATATGCTGTAACTTTGAAACTTGAAAGGGAGCAATGGCTCGACAAGACTAAATCATATGAGTTGAAGTTTGATCTAGTGGTCAAGGCACCAGGCTAGGAAGCAAGAGACTGGGAGTTCTAGTCCTGATTTAGCCATGAAAGTCAGTTGGGTGATCTTGGGCCAGTCATTCACTCTCAGCCCAGCTCACCTCACAGGATTTATTGTTGTGGGGACAATAGGAAGAAGATCTGTTGTATATACATTCATCACTTTGAGCTACTTGAAGAAATAATAAAAGCAGGATTCAAACAAACAAACATGCAAATAAATCACATTTAAAGTAGAACGTTCAAAGATGGTTTTAATTTAAGATGGTCTGAAAATACTGTTCCTTTTACAAAATGCTAGTTTTGTACATCACTGCTTTTCAGTATCCAGCTAGGACGTTGCACTTCTTTTATTTTAAATTCCTAAGAAATATGTTACAGGTTGTGTTCCAAATGTAGTATTAAGATATTAAAGTTGAAAAAGATACATAAACCTGTATCATAGCACATTGATTAAAGTTACTGATCTTTCCCACAGGTCTGATTTCTTTCCTTGTTGAGAATAGCTACAAATGATCAATATGGTTTGGACAATCTCACAAAAATTGCAACATCTCAGCATCTCCAGGAAGGTGTTCCTAATGATGGGTTATGAGCATGTACATACAGCATTTAAACATATCCGAGACCTGGAAGTGCAACAGGACCAGCATGCTCTATCTAAGAATGTCTCTCATAAGTCAAGCCCCTTTTTACAAACCAGCAAGACATTTACACACTGTTTCCAAATTCCAAAGAGCACTAACTTTAGCTTTGTATTTAGAGGGCCAATACATAAGCTGAGTCTGTGCCCTGTGGAGAAGGGGATGTTTAAACTACAACTCGTATCCTTTTAAACTAAACCTTTGATAATAGGAGTCAAACTCACATCGTCACAGTGGCATCACATGACATATTGGGACTTTCCCCCCCTTCGCTAAACTGGCCATGGCCAACACATGATGCATCTGGCCTGTGGGTCATGATTTTGACAGCCCTGCTTTATAAAAACCCAAGGGCCATCTATAAGGTTTTAAGGGCTATATTTCCTTACCTGATAAAAGACATGGGAAATTCTAATCTTTTTTATGTACAGCTGTTGTTATGAGATCAATGTGATTCAGTCTCTAAATGTAGCTTATTTTTGTTATACTGCCTGTAAAATTAGGCAGTTTTATTATTCACTGATGAACCCACCACCAAGGGTGAGATTCAACCAGTATTACTATCGGTTCGGTCAGAGTGCGTTTTGCACATGTGCTTTGCGTGCTCATATGCCTGACACGCGCTACGCGCACATGTAAAACAATTGCAAAAAAATCAGCTGTGCTGCCCGAACAGCTCACAAGTGCTGTGCGTAGGTGCGTAGCATTTGAAAATCCTCTTTCCTGTTTTTTCAACCTAAAAGACAGCCAAGAGCCCGGGCAGGTAGGTGGGCCAAACAGACAACCAAAAGGTTGTTGCACTGAACTGGTTCAGTGTCTGCTGTTCTTCAGAGCCATCCCATCCCTGCCCACAACCAATTGTAACACTTTATCTTGCTTTGTTTTTATTCTTTTATTTATATTTTTTAATGTGTTTGTTTGCAGTTCTGGTTCGTGGCCATAACTGAAATATACCTTCATTCATTAATAAACAGAAAGTGATATAGATGTTACAATAATAACTGTAGATATAAATATCTAGCCTTAACTTACAATAGAGAGGGGTTTTGGAAGAAAATAGTATATAAATCTCAGCTATAAATTCTATGAAAACCGGTTTGGTATAATAGCAAAGGCACCAGGGTAGAAACCAGAAGGCTGTGAGTTCCAGTTCTACCTTAGTTGTGAAGCCAGCTGGATGACCTCAGGCCAATCACTTTCTCTCAGCCCTTGAAAGAAGAAAACAACAAGGACATGTCCGATTACCAAGAATTGAGGATGATTTGAGAAATGATTTGATATGCATCTGCAGTATCAGGAGCTCTGTTGGTTGCAAAACTTCTCTGTACTAAAGTTGGCTGAGGAACCATCTGTAACAGTATAATGACCAATTGTGTGACAATGAAAATAATGAAGCCAGCTGGGATTTTTACAAGTGTCTGCTTAATTGCAAGGAGCAAGCGGAAGAACTCTTATCACCCAAAATATTCCCTCTCATTTTCTCTGAATTGGTTTACAATCTCCTCTAATGAGACTCCATGAAATATCACATGGAGTCTGCCTAGCCTATGATGATTAGACAAAAGGAATGAGATGGCTGTGAAATCATTAAGATTGTTGTGTAGACACACCAGAAAAAGCTGGAGAGAGGGGGGGTAGTCTTCATGTTATTTGTGGATTTTCTCCATAATTGCCACTTTGTAATTCACCAATCAAGCCCTACTTACATTCAGCCATTGAAGTTTAGTTCAAGATCTTGCCCCCCCCCCCCATTGTAGATTTGTTCAGTGACACACACTGTGAGGTCTGGATGGTGCTGGAGCTTCATGGCTCTGTTTTCAGAATATCCCCTGTGTATAGATTGTTTTATACAGATTTCAGTCTTCACTGAGTGGCAAGAAAGATAACTTTATAGCACCTAGGCCAACATTTCAGCAACAAAATACTGCAGATTAAAAAAGAAAGATATGTTAATTTATATTAGTGTCTTTTGTAATGCTACAGAATGAAAATATATTGATGTTCTTGCAATTAGCTTCCTTCTCCAGCTTGATACCCAATAAATATTCTGGCTGGAAGATGTTGCAAATTGTAGTCCAGCATATCTGAAAGATGTCAGTGAAATGGTGGATGAAGTTTGCGTTAGTTTGAAAAATGGGCCCAATATTAATCAGTCCCACCCCGCAAAACCAGGACAAATAATCTTGGGTGTGTGACAGGTTCTATGTATGTTTATTAATGATGTATGTTAACTTATTACATCACTGGATTCTGTTGCAAAATTTACAAAAAACAATGTAAAAATAAAAATTTAAATCTTAACATAGAGTTCTAAATCCTCTCTCAAAATTGATTTTTTGTTAATCTCAAAAGTTACAGTGATTCTAGGCAGCAAATAGATTAAAAACAAAACACATTTAAGTTGAAACAATTCAAAATTTGAAATGAAATCAGGAAAGAATAAAAGAAAAAGAAAACTATCTGTCAAGGTTAAGGGCAGCATATGTTTTGCTGTTTTTTTTCCATTTGTTTGAATATCTGAAAGAATAAAAACTCAAGGTGGTATTTCTTATCAGCTAATTTTACTTAGATTAACTATCCTTTTACTAAATTATAGATATATCACCAGCTTTTTGGGAAGTCACTCAGTTTTATAAAGAAAGGCAAAGCATACACATCATAATCATTAGATTATGATCATGATTTATCACTTATTGTTTGTATGTACACTGAGAGCTTATGCACCAGAGACATATTTCTTGTATCTCTCATCACTCTTGGCCAATAAAGAATTCTAAATCTAATTATAAATGTATACAAACACCCAGGAATTAAACATGGGTTTTGTAGCAGAACTACTGACCTATACAGGGCTGGAGAACTCAAAAGACCCAAGAAGTTCTCTACACCATGCTTCATCTCTGCTTTGCAATAGCATCTTGTTAGTTCCCCACTTCCTAAAGGCATGGTTCAAGAGTTTCTCCCTAACCCCAGTATGTGAGAGGTAAGACTCTCTCATCATGTTCTTTATGACAGTTCTAGGCGTGGACCTTCAAAAATTTTAGCAACGGGTACTCTGCCCGGTTGCTGGGTGGGCGTGGCCATGGTGGGCAAAGCCTACTTAGCCTACTGCACCACGGTGGCGGGGGGGGGGGGTTGCCCTCCCTGGACTCCGGTGGTTTTCCTTGAGCCTCGGTTCTGGAGGCTCTCTGGAAGCCAAAAAAGGGCTCCTTTCCAGCCTTCCCAATCTTCCAGGAAGCCAATTTTTCACCCTCCCCAAGCCTCTGCGTACACCCTGCACTTACCTGCATCCAAAACAGGCCACGTGGGGACTCCTGGGAGGGGAAGGGAGGAGTGGATGGGGGCAGCCAGGAGTGGGATTTGGGGGCTCTCTGAACTGTGCAGAATCTTAGCTAGAGGATCTCCTGAACCCTATGGACCCCCAGCAGCCCATCCCTGGACAGTTCAAAAGTAAACAGTGTAGAAGTTGAAATAATTTTAATATTGCATTTCTGGTCGCATCGCTTATAAGCAGCGATTAAAGATTTCAGCCCATCTCCTGGCTTTGAAACTAAACAAGACCAAACCTTATTTTCAAAAGATGAAGATAAAAAATCTGCAGTCTGACAGAAATGTTTATTGGGAACATTGCAGTTCTTCTAGCTGGCAAGAGAACTGTGCTCATAACTTTATATGAGTAAGTTAACATTGCACAATCAATAGTATACAGTACTATTGATATTTATGTTACAGTATTAATAGTATTACCAGTAATTGATTATAATATTAAAATATTACTTGACAAAAAGTGATATGATAGTGGTTCTACAGTTAAACATGCCCACTTGAATGACCTATAAAGTGGAGACACGGGCTACCGCAAGATTTTGGTCCCAACTAGAATGTTGGGAGTACGTAATGACTGAACAAAATATGAGAAAATGCTGAAGTCAATGCTTTGGATATCAATGTTCCCTGGATGAAGATGATATTACCTGAGTTTTAAGTTTCTTGAATATCCTTAGTAAATGCCACAATGTCTATAGTATTATTCATATTATTCAGATTCCTAACATTATACCTGGATGCACCTTCATGTCCAAGTTTTATTCCAGAATGACAACAAAATGCAACAATGCTGCAGGCTACACATTAAGCCAAGGACCAACAACATGCCACTTCAGGCATCGCTCTGGTCCCATCTAAACATTCCTTTATATAAATACATAAATAACAAGCTGGTGCATGGCAAAGCAAAATACATTATAAATATAAGATCCTTTAGCATATTATTTTCAAAACTGTTTTTGAGCCCAATGGATAACAGGTATTTTCAGAGGGTTAATGCACCTACTTTGTGCTTTGTGTCAGTAGCCATGGCCATATGGCAGTAATTTTATTAACAGATCATTCTTATAGGGCAGCCATTTTACAAATGTGCCCACTAAATGCGCTCAACATTTTGAATGTGCTCCTATTCCTAAAATATTGCTTATTTTTGCTCTAAGAAGCAAGGTAATATATAAACCTCCTGTGGGAGACTCAAATGGGCATCAAGTGTGTGGTATAATGCTCCAATTTATTTATTTGTAACCAGCCTCTATTCGTTTTTAAAAAATAACACAAGCAGAAAACATATCCAACACACTTCCCTCCTCCTATTTTCCTCACAACAATAACATTATGAGATAAGTTGGGCTGAAAGAGAAACTGATTTGGCCCAAAGCCACCAACCTGGCTTTTGTAGCAAAGACGGTACTTGAACTCAGTGTCCTGTTTTCTAACGTGTGTCTTAAACACTAGACCAAACTGGCTCCGATTGGACTGACACTCAGAAAACAAAAACTGAAAACCTTTATTCAGTGACTTTGGGCCAGTCATTATCTCCCTCAGCCCAATCCATCTTCACAAGTTGTTGTGAAGAACATTTGTAGAACAGAATGCTACATAGTGTATAATGCCTTTAGCTTCTAAAGGAAAAGCAGGTCTAATAATAAATCAATAATAAGTGATGAGATTGCAAGACATATGTGAAACTAAATAGCATGTCAAGTTTGTCAGATTCTAATATGTGGACAATACGCCTGAAATTGACCAAAAAATATTTTCAATTTATTATACCCTTGTTTCTGAAGAGTTCAGAAAGTTATTCTTCAAAGTTGAGGATCTTTTCTAAACTCTTACAACCCAGCATCTGATTCTTGAATTGTGCAGTGCTTATTATAGCAAAGTACAAAATACATTCAGAGGTTTATACTGAAGCTATAAGGGAAAAATTATTTCCCGCAACCCTAAGATGTAGCATGTTTCTAAAAGAATGCTATCTATGCCACATGAGAAAAATCCAAGAGTTTCCCTTCATGATTGCTTTACTCAATGATAGCAATAGACCATAATTGGTCTCTCCACTAATGGTACAGCACTTAAAGTTCATTGTGTATTCCAGATTGATGCCGAGAGCGCTGCCACAATAGTCCCAGGCTGCCTTGATAACAGTTGTGAGATGACATGAATCCAGCATTGTTACAAAGAACCTTCTTTATAATTTGGCAGGAGTCTTTTTAGAACTTATTATGGCAGGGATATCTTTGGCAGGGGGTGGGGTGGGAGGGAGTGGGGAAAGAGGAGAGATAGCAACCAGTTTGATTTTCCTCTTAAATTCCTTCTACACTTTAAGGCTATTCAGCACAAGCCTATCAGTTTCCCTTCCATTCCATGCAACAGCATGACAAGGTTCACTAAACCACTGGCTCATCATTGCAGTGGTGACTGGAATAGAAGTAAATCTAGTAGATGCTAGCGGGGTTAATCTCGGGGTGTCTCTGGGGATGTTTTGTTTTGGGGCAAACACAGGGCCTGTTCTGAGTGGGCAAATGTGAGAAGAGCTCTGCTGGGATTGGATCAAAGGTCACAGGGTTCAGCTTTCAACCTGTGCATTCAACCAAGTGTCTCTGGGAAGATCATAAACAAGGTATCATCTTCTACAGTATTTATTTCTCAATGTCCTTAGCATTCCAGTCCTGAAGGTAATGTAGAGCACTCATGAGAACTGGAGTAATCATGGATAGGCTTATCTTCATGGCATGTGGTAACGCAGCAGTTAGAATGCGGTATTGCAAACTAATTCTGCCAATTGCCAGCAGTTCAATCCTGTCCGGTTTAAGGTTGACTCAGCCTTCCATCCTTCTGAGGTCAGTACAATGAGGAGCAAGATTGTTGGAGAAAATAGGCTGACACTGTGAACCACTTAGAGAGGGATGTAGAGCACTATGAAATGGTATTTATGTTTAAATGCTATTGCTATGTACGGTATCTGGTTCTTGAGAGCTTCCATGATGCAGTGGTTGAGATCTTGGACTAGGACTGAGAGATTTGATTCAAATTAATCCTCTGCAACTCAGTTGATGACTTTGACCAATCACTTTTTTTGCCCAATCTCCCTTACAGAAATGTTATTGTCATTGTTGCGATTGGTGTTGTAAGGATATACTGAAGGAGAGTCCCATGTACTCTAAGCTTCTTTGATTTCTTGGAAAAAAGGTAAAGCAAAAAATAAATTCCCTTTAGAACTGATGACCAAGCTGTTTGACCATTCCAGTTGTGACTATATCACTATTTCATTATATCCTGCACATGATTTGTCATACCTTTGTGAGAGAAGCAACCACATAAATATGATAAATAACATAACAACTGTTGGCAATTTCTTCCCTGTGCCTGTTATTTGTTTTAAAGATTCCTTTAACTGACTGCTATATTATTTAAAAGCGCAAAGATAAACTCTTACAGTATTCTTTATTGTTCCTCCCTGCTATTGGTACAAGAGTGACATATCAAGCCTTGGAACATAGGACCAGGAACTTCTTATACGTAAGGCTTCAGCTGTAACCACCACAGTGCAAGATATTATGATACAATTTTGCTGGGAATTAATTATGTAATGCTAAATGCAGTTGCAGTTTAAGGTAAAGTAAGGTAAGGTTCCCCTCGTATATATATATGTGCTAGTCGTTTCTGGCTCTACAGTTTCCAGCAGTTGCAGTTTAGTTTTAATTAACGAATGTAAGACTGCCAATTTTTAAGAGGGCTTTTCTTTTATTCATATGCTTTTTCTCTGAATGAGCCTTACTGTTCAGAATAATATTTCAGTGGGAAATGTGATTTATTTCAGTACAACTTTCAGTATGTATTGATTTTTGTACTGATTTTATTTATTGTTGTGATTGTGTTTTATTTTACAATTGGCCTTGGAATATATGTATTCTACCCTTTGCATAATGCTGCTTATCTTAACAGGAATCCCATGACTCACATATTATATAGGTATATAGGTACGGAGAAATATTTGTAAATAATAATGTTGCTTGAGTCAAAGAGCAAGATGCTTTTTTTGGTGCCATATCTGGTGACAGCGAACCAGATTGGCTACTAAATCTCAAATCAGTACTGGCAATGGAACAATTCTTCCATAATTATTGAGGATATCAGACTGGTTAGGGTGATTCATCTTTCTTCATCTCCTGTACAATCAGTGCATGCTCTGCCAAATTTTAAAGAATGGTTCTGATAAGGGATTAATTCATTCATGCATACCTATATACATATATGTGTGTGACAGTGCGTGTGTTCAGATTGCATATCCATATTCTCACCAAATTCTTAAAGTCAGGAAATCAGGTGCTACCACACATAAGATTCATCTTGTATGTACCGAGGAGGAGAACGGTCTGTTTTATGAAGAGGCTTTGCTCTATGGAGCTTGGGACTCAACAAAAATAATTTTGCATAATTTGAAAGAAATGTACCCTCCTAATATTAAAAAATGGATTCAAGATAGGTGTTTGATATCCCTTTTTAAAAATTTCTTTATATTGTCCAAATGAAAAGATGGAGTAATATGTTTCCTCGTGGTTTAGAATTAGTTTATGATTTAATTTTATATTAAAGATATTAGATTATCTTTCTTTTCAATTTATTATTTTCTGTTTCTTTCCTTTTATTTTATTTTAATCATTATAACATATGTAGAGTTTTTTCACTATATAGTCAGTGGTATATTTTGCCTTAATTGTTCAAATAATTGTTCATTAATTGTTTATGATACTTGCCAATAAAAATAGAAATCCTATACTAAATGCAGCGTAAGCTGATACCTCGAGATTATGAACATAAATAAGATGTACTACCCAGTAACTTGAGTGTAAAAAAATCTCAGGTGAATTATTAACTGCCATCATATCACACTAATCTGCTATATCTTATGCGGATGCTATTTAGACAGTACTGTCTGCTGGACCATTGGAAAACAATGTCAAACCCTGGTGGAAATTAGAAATGAATTCCAGAAGCAAAATGACAGACGTTGAGCCTGGAATATATTACCTTTTTTTAGCTAAATAAGACACTAAATTAAATTAATTAAAGGAGATAACTATAGGAGATGCAATTAAAACTATTTAATTGTAACAGTAAAATATAACACGAACTGAACTTAAAAAGACAAAGAAGGAAGGAAGGAAGGAAGGAAGGAAGGAAGGAAGGAAGGAAGGAAAGAAAGAAAGAAAGAAAGAAAGAAAGAAAGAAAGAAAGAAAGAAAAAATGAGAGGAAAAGAATAGAAAAAAGAAATAATAAAGATATATCAAGAAATTATTTCCAACTTCCACCAAAAGTTTAAACAAGTATAGTGATTTTTCATCCCTTCCATGCTTATAATTATATCTTCATCCCATATCCTATCTCTTCTTTTTAGACAGATTCCCTAAAGCCTCATTTTTAAACTGACTTTCCCATTGGGAGAGATGTGGGGTTCCCTCCAGAGGGAACTTTGAGTAATTACAGACAAAAGCATAGGAGGCTTCCTTTCGGGGCTCCACTGTCTGTGGTTGAGGGAAATGGGGATAGGTGCCATTTTTGTTTTTCTTTTGAAAGTGTTTTAAAGGGCCAGTTGTTTGTTTTAGTATAGTATAGTACATGGGTAGAAACTCAGATCATTTCACTTTGCCCAGCCTGTGGCCTTCTAGATCGATTGGGCTATATATCCCATCTACCCCAGCCAGCCCAACAACTTGCCTGGAAAGCACCAGAGAAGGGAGTGAAAAGATGGGGGGTTCAAACTGATGGCAAGCATTCTCTCTGATGACTTTTTCTCATTTAAGCTTTTAGAAAGAAAGAAAAAGTCAGAGAGAAACTTTCCCCTTGAGGGGTCCTTTCACATAGACAGCCAGGCTCGCTTTCGACCCTTCAAAAAAATGGGCATACATCCCTCCTTCCCACTCTGACTTTTTCATTCCATATAGGATTTTCTCTCAGGACATTCATAAGTATAGGTTATTATGATATGGCAAGAAATAAACTTGAAGGATGCTTTTCTAAGGCACAACAAAAAAATTAATTACCGTATAACTAAGGAATTGCATCCACTAGACTAGTGGAACTCCTCTCCATAGAACCCAAATCTGCTTTTGGAGGGGGAGTGTTGTGGTTCATGCAGAGGGGTGAAGGGCTGAGCAGGGGGAAACACACCTGCTGCTTTGGTAATTGTCATTCCTCCCCACTTACCTAACAACATAAGGCATGCTCCATCCTCTTTGAAATGTTTATTTTAAATCACACAAGTTATCTTGGAGTTGGTTCCCCCTTCCCATTCTTTCTTAATTTCTACCCCCTCCCAACTTTGCAAGTTTTGGGTGTTTTCTAATATTTTAATACTCACCCACTGATTTTTAGTAAACTTTTTGGAACTGTACAACCACTGTAAGGCCATCTCAGTCTCAAAGTTAGTTTAGTTTTAACAAGTGGAACCTTTAACAAATTTGCAGCATGGATTCTTTCTCTTCCTCTCTTTTCATTCTCTTTCTCCTTCTCTTCCTCTTCCTTTTCTCCTCCTCCATTCCTTCTCTTCCTATTTCTCCTCCTGCTCCACCCCTCCCTTCTCCTCCTTCTGGACATTCAATTCTTTTTTCCTTCCATGCCTCCCGCCAGTTCCCTTCCACCCAAAATACAATTTCTATAGGCTACCCATCCACCACCCTCTCCCTATCCTCTTTGGGATGTTTTGAGATCCTTTCGTTGGCTGAACTCATACTCAACATGCCACAGTCTAGTTTGGTCATTATTAGTCTGTCCTGATGATGATGATGATGATAATGAAGATGATTAGTAATTTGGTGTTTTAAAGTATTGTCGTTTAACTTCCCTACATAACTTTTTTTTATAAAGTGCAAGCTAGAATAAGTTATAAACAAATCAATATCACTTCCCCCCCCCTTCCTGCAACCTTTACTGAAATGTTGGCCAAATGATCTAACATTATTCCAAATACTTAGAATTGTGGACTGGAAGGGACCTTAGAGGTCTTCTAGTCCATCCCCCTGTCCATAGTAGGACTCCTTAGACCATCCTGGACAAATGGCTGTCCAATCTTTTCTTGTAAATCACCAATGATGAAGCACCCACAACTCCATGAGACAAGCGATTCTATTGACTAATCATTCTTGCTGTCAGGAAATTCCTCCATATTTCCAGGTTGAATCTCCTTCTGATGAGTATCTGCCCATCAGGATGGTGAATAAAGCAACTCTCTCTTCGTTGTGACAGTCTGTCAAGCATTGAAAGATTGCTGTCATGTCTCCCTTGAGCCTTTTCTTCATTAGTCTAAACATACCTAGTTCTCTTAACCATTCAATGATTCAGATTCAAAACTCTCTTCCATTGTCTTTGTTGCTCTTCTCTGCACTCTTTCTAGGTCCTCAGCGTGTGTGTGTGTGTGTGTGTGTGTGTGTATGTGTGTACACGCATTTCCTACAGCTACCCCTGCTTAACTCTTCACTCCTCTGCATGACTGGTAATACCCCCTCAAATGCAGATTTGAATTCTATCCAGAGAAGTTTCATTGGTGGATGCAATTCCTTAGCTATAGTCAAAAATTCTTTGTGTGTGTATGTGTGTTTTAGAAAACAATCCTTCAAGTTTATTTCTTGCTCCATCATAATAACCGCAACTCACTAATATCTTGAGGAAAAATCCCATACAGAATGGAAAAGTCAGAGTGGGAAGGAGTGATAGTATCCCCCTTTCTTTAAAACCATTTTTTAAAAATCAAGATGTTTGTAATTAACATATGAAAGGAGAAAATACAAAAATATGTCC
Source organism: Laticauda colubrina (assembly GCA_015471245.1). Taxonomy (NCBI): domain Eukaryota; kingdom Metazoa; phylum Chordata; class Lepidosauria; order Squamata; family Elapidae; genus Laticauda; species Laticauda colubrina. Next base: position 7,140,352 of record BLBF01000007.1, read on the forward strand.
ATTATATTTATATAAGAAAAAGTAAAAAGAAAATGAAATAACTAACCCAAACTGTTGATCATGCAATTGGATGTGCTAGTAAGTACAAATCAGACACCCTGGAAAACCTATCCCTCTGTACCATTATTTCTAATCATTCTTTTTTTCATTTGACGTCATGGACTATATAATGTGTGACTACTGTTCCAGGGGAAGGAAAAGGTGGACTTGCTTTCTTTTATTTTTCAGTTTCCATCTGCATTGCAGCAGCACACCAGTTTTTCTTTCTCCTGTTTTGGTTGCTATGAAGGAGGGAAGGAGGGGTCATGTGCAATCTATTTTCAATCAAAATTGATAATGTACATTTTCTCTTTTCTTTTGACCTTGTGATGTACAATATGTAGCCTCTGACATTGATTTCCTCAATGTTATCTTGAATTAAGTCCGTCACTCAGCTTCAGAAGCAGTGAAATGCACTCTCCCTCCATGTGATGGAACAACACACAGCTTTTCTAAAAAGAAAATAGCCTTTGCTAAGGGCATGATTTTAGAAATGAAACTGGCTATTAGGCTAAGGAGAATTTCTGCATTGTAATGACAGGTTTTAGGTCATTGCAGAGCTTTGCTATCACTTGAAATCATTTATCAAGACTAAGAGATTATATGATGTTTTATTTAAGACAAAGCCTTTCTGTTCTTTTATTCTCTCCAGCTGATTATGCTTGTCCCCAAAGCCCTGAGATACTTTTGAAATATACATGAATAAAACATGATTCGTGAGTGTGCAAATCTACTTTCCTCCCCTTCATTTGTAATACCATAGAAAACTTGCCAGCATGTTCTCTGGAAAAATAGCAATCAACATTCAGAGGGGAACCAAAAGACTGGAGTTAGATACACTATACATTAAATGCAGCATCACAAATCTCAGCCTCTCCTGATATTTCAGCCCAGCCTACCCTGGATGGCTCTGAGGAAAATAGCTTGTTATCATGCTGAAAATTTGTTATCTTTTTCAAAGTGAGATATGTGTGATGAACTCCCTAGGCAATGTGTTGCTGCCAGATCAGCTGGATAGATACAGTCTATCAAGGGAGCCCTGCTCACTCAGCAATGGGCAGATTGAACTCAAGCATGAAAGCTACTGTTTGGCATTTAACACATGCATGTGCAGTCTAACATATCCTCAAACATAAAGAAAATATGCTGAATGTATGCCTTACAACTAATAAAGAAAGCAATCAAATTACCAGGGTAGGGTTGCTTCAGATTTGATAATGCCCCTGTTCAAAGGCATTTCATCTAAGAACAGTGTGCAATCAATGTGTCAGTGCCCATAAGATTCAACTATGCATTATATATGTGTGTGTGTGTGTGTGTGTGTGCTGTTTAGCTTCCTTCGGGTATTATCCCACGTCATTGTAGTTCTGTTAAAGTTGTAGCAACGTTTCAGCAGAATCTCATCTGCCATCCTCAGGCTTCTGTATAGAGTTAGTTCCTGGCAGATGAGATTCTGCTGAAACGTTGCTACAACTTAGAAAGCACTACAATGACGTGGGATAATACCCGAAGCAAGCTAAACAGCACACATGTAAGTACCCGCGAAAGCCTAAGAAAACACACACACACACACACACACACACATATATATATATATATGTGTGTGTGTGTGCAAAAAGAGCCACAATTTATCTGCACATGAGCTGAAAACATGCATATTGATTTGGATTTAGAGTTTCCCCTACAGAAACATTTTAAATGAATTTATATGATCAATTTCTATCATGCTAAAACCAACTGGGATGTTGTAACCAGCTATTGGCAAACACTTAGGTTTATAGAGAAATGTGTATATCACTTGGTAGAGGAAAAATAGTTGAGGATAATTTCCACTGAAGTCAATGAAATTTTTTCCAGTCATGATTAAGTTCATTGCTTTCATTGGGATTAATCCTAGCTGGACTATATCCAGTTTAGGACGCTGATAGCATATCCCTTGTATGGATTATTGATATTTACAAACAAAAGTAAAAAACACCAGCCCACCCACAACTTACTTTCCCCTGGCTTTGATGATTGAGAGATTCAGCAACCCTTATTATCAATTTAAAAATAGTTCTGTATTTACAAAATCAGTAAATGCATATACATTAAAACTAACCTCCATGTTATGAAGACAACTGTTTGGGCCAGACTGATGATGTCCCATACTAAAAAAGACAGCGATTATTATTTGATGAAAAATGCAATTTACATCCATGTAAACTCAATTACACTAGGCTTGTAACACTAGTAACTCCAATCAGAACCAACTTTTTATACATTTTAGGCTTTTTTCCCATTGAAACTTGAAATGTATAAGCATAAAAATATTCTTGCTGATATAAAGTGCCTCCCAAACAACAGACATAACTAAAAAAAAAATACATACGGCTTTTAAGAAATCCATTGATTGCCACTTCAAGACATACCCAATTAGATTAAATTTGGCACACTAACATTAATTGCATTTTTTTTTTTAAAAAAAAAGTCCCATTAGCATGTTTGATTCAACGTCTATCCAACATGAGCCTTCTGGGCAGCATCCCCAAATACCACCAACTCTTGTCATGAGCTACCCCTTAGAATAACGGATTGACCCAAATTGTCTTTTGAACAAGTCCATCACTGTCAAACTCCGTTCAACTGGTAATAGCCGACCCATCTTGGAAGCTAAGTAAGTCAGATCAGCACTTGGATGGGAGACCACGAGGAAAATCCCAGGACTTGCGGATGGAAAAAGTCAGTGAAAAAAGACACATCCCAAGAAGCAAGCAAGTGGCAAACCGCTTCCGCACTGTTCCCAACAAAGCCGCATGGCTGTGTCCTCCCCACTGTGGAAAGGGCTTTGACCCACATTTGTTCGTAAAAATGTCACTTTTCGAAAAGACGACCCGAAGACTTGTCAAGTGGGAAGCTCGGGGGATCGGATAGTCGGCTGCCTTCCAGAGAGAGGGCGTAGCTGCTCCCCAAAGCCTTCAAAGGCTTTGTCCTGACTTGACGGTGTTCAGCAAATCCGTGAGTTCGCCGATGTACTTGATGGTGTATTTCAGCGTCTGTATCTTGGTGAGCGGCTGGCCGCGCTGCGTGTACATGGGCGGGAGGTAATTGCGCAGCGTGTGCAAGGCTTCCGCCAGCGTCCTCATCCGCAGCTTCTCCCTTTCGCTGGCCTTTCGCCTGCGCTGCACCGACATCCGCCCTTTGGGCCCTTTGTGACCTTGGCCCTGGCCGGGCCGCGAGAGATAGACGGAGGGAAACTCCCCGAGCGGGTACCCTCTCAGGCTGCTCCCCGCCTCGTTCCCGCCGCCGGGCCCGCAGGGCACGTCCACCAGCAGGGGATAAGGCGAAGAGGCGTACGAGTCGAAGGACGGGGACGGGGACAGGCTTTGCGCGGGCGAGCTGTGGCCCAGCTCCAGAGACCCGCTGCCGCCGCCGCTGCCGCCGCTGCCCTTCCAGTCCCAGGAGGAGGAGGAGGAGGAGGAGGAGAAGAAAGGAGGGGTCCCGGCGTCCATGCTCTCCGTTGGCCCTTCCTGAGACAGAGGCTTAGCCGGGCGAGGGGCCGCGGCGGCATGCGGGCCACGTCGGGGGTCCCGGCCTCGGGAGAGGCTTTTATGGGAGCGGTGGGGGGAGGGAGGGCTTGGTGACCAAAGGGGCCATCGGGTGCCAAGGGAGTGGCGGGCATTCAAATGAAGCTTGGGGAGGCCCAAATGAACTCCCGGCGTCTTCTCCCGCTTCGCTCGGATAATTAGCGTCCTTCGGCTAAAGGGCCATTTCGGCTGAGTCGCAGGCGAGGGCGAGAAAGAGGAGGGGGCGGCCCGGGCTGGGAGCAGGAGCAGCGCCCGGCGAGGCGATTGGGCTCGGCTGCTTGATAGGTTCCCGATCCGCCGGGGATTTGGCGGGGAAACCCATCGCATAAAACGTCCCGTGAGGAATTAAAGTGGGTGGGTGGGTGGGTGGGAGTTTATCTTTCCTTTTCTAGCCGGGCACCCGGTCCCTCTGGACGCACGTTCACCTTCCAAGCGCGCCAGAAAACTGGTCGTCTTGAGTTTTGTACCTTTTTTGAATGCCGGCTTTCCTTTAAAAAAAAAGAAAAAAAAAAGAATCCAAGGTTGAATGAAGGAGGGGAAAATGGGGATTCTGAGTATTACTTATAATGCTTGTGCTTTAAGGAGCACTTTTTAGTTGATATCAAAGGTATTTCATTAAAATGTATATCATACTGATGGCTCATATGTTTTTTTTTCCCCCGGAGGTCAAGTCTGCATCCATAGGATTCCCTCTGTTTATTTTTCCTCACAAAAACATCTTGCAGTGTAAGTTGGCCCAAATCTCCAAGTGATTTTCTGTAGTGGATTGGGTCTCTTTGCTCCTTCACCACTACAGGACACTTAAACACATAATGTTTTCCAGGGAAGTTTTATGTTTTGCCTCCAGTCTCTACAACCCCCTAATAAGAATACCATTTGGAAATTGTTGTGCTGTATATTATTGGCCATATCCAACATCACATAAATATGGTTGTGCTCATTTCATGGGAGTTTCCTTGTTCTTTTCCATTTTGCACTCTGCCAGATGTGCCCCAGATCTGCTCTGGATCATTCCCAACCCTTGAAAGCTCTTGGGGGGAAAAAGAATATGTTCTTCTGACAGCTGCCATTTCTTCAAAAGACACACAACCAATAGAACAGAATAACAGGGTTGGAAGAGGCTTTGGGGGTCTTCTAGTCAAACATCCTGCTCAGGCAGGAAATCCTATTTCATTTCAGACAGATTGTTGTCCAATCTCTTCTTAAAAACTTCCAATATTGGAGCATTCACAACTTCTGGAAGCAAATTGTTCTGTCAGGATATTTATTCCCAGTTCTAGGTTGCTTCTCCCCTTGATTAATTTCCGTCCATTGCTTCTTGGTGCTTTGAAGAATAGCTTGGCCCCCTCTCCTTTGTGGCAACCCCAGAGATATCAGAACACTGCTATCATGTCACTCCTAGTCCTTCTTTTCATCAAACTAGTTACTAGACATACCCAGTTCCAGCAACCGTTCTTTGTATGTTTTAGCCTCCAGTCCCCTAATCATCTTTGTTGCTCTTCTCTGCATTCTTTCTAGAGACTCAGCATCTGTTTTTACGTTGTGGTGACCAAAACTGAGCTGAGCTAAAACTGCTGAGCTAAAGTTGAGACCAGTTTTGATTTCAATCATCCCTTTGATCTAAACTCACTCAGGGTCTTAGGGAACCTACAGAATTCTGTTATAAAACCCTTCCCATGATGATAACTATTTTACATTGAATGTGCTGTTAAGGAATTGCCACATATGTTTCCTTGAATATGCACATTTTGCTATACATTGCTGCAATGGGGCCCAGTTTGCTTCTGGGTCCAATTCAAGGTGTTGGTTATAACTTTTAAAGTCCTACATACTAAAGGACCAAGTTACCCACACAACCATTTCTCTCTCCATTATATCAGCCTGTCCCAACCACTCTTCCAGAGAAGTTGCAGACCTCATCTGTTAAAGAATTTCAATCGGTGGGCCATAAAGAGAGCTTTCTCTGCCATTGCAATTGTCCTATGGAATATCGCTTCCATCCCAGAAGTGAGGCAGGCAACCAATCTCCTGGCCTAGAAAGATATGAAAAATGACTGCTGCCTTGCTTGGGGCTCACAGGACAACCCAGCTATGGGGTTTGTTAGAACCCTGAAAGCCTCCCCCCCACCTTTTACTTACTTTTTAATATTGATTTCATTCAACCTTGCCTCTTACATTTTGCACACTTTTAAAAATATTTTAATTGCATAGTACCCAGAGCCCCTCTATGTGGGAGATGGGAAATTTCAAAATTTTGATAAAACTGAATGAGTTTGCAAGATATACTATGCACCCCATACTTTTAAAATAAATTATTCCAAAAGCCTTATAATCGTAAGTTAGGGACATTGTTTCTGATGTCTCTTGTTGCTCTGATTTTTTTCATGGGATCTCTGATTAGAGTTTTCCCATTTAATTTGTACAGGAAGGAAGTGTTTCTGGAGTGTAAGGTGTGGTCCAACATTGCACAACACTCCCTCCCTCCCTCCTGCATTGCTTTTACCTTCACACTGTGTGTATCATTCTGTTGATAGTATTCCCTTTACTTTTAATGCACATCAATGTTGAAATAACCACAATCAAATAGAAATATTTGACATGGTGCTATCACAGCCCTTTAGTTCAATAATTTATTTTATTTTCATAAAAAGGTCTTGAAGCCATATATAAAACAATGTAATAGGAATACAACGGAAACACAACATTCAATGTCAGAAGAAAATAAAACAGGCATAGCTATGAAAATTAAACATTTAGTTCTACTGAAATCTGATGGGAACAAAAACATTTTAACTATTCTTTATGAAAGACTTATAATCAGCATAATCAGTAGAAGTCAAAAGGTGATTTCTGATGGGAATTGGTTTGGGATCAAAAATCGTCAGCTTTGGGCTGACAATTTTTTATTCAAACTAAATACCAGAATAAACAGCATTAAAAAGTATGTGTTCAACGTAATATGTAGTTTGCCCTTAAGAACAATTTCTTAGTTATTGTAGATATTATAGGATGATATATTCGTTTAATTCCATAGACTTAAATACTTGTTTTCGTACATTTCTTTTTACAGTGAGGAAGGATTTTCAATCCACATTACATTGAGGAAAACTCGGTATTTAATTTCTGGGGCACATTCATGGCTCTTGTATTTTTTTCTCATTCTTTGCTTTTATTGTGATCATGAAAAATGACACAGCACTGTATTGAAAGAGAAATAAGGATATTTCTGTATTGTAACTGAAGAATGGTTTAAAATGAGTTTCAGTATCTTTGTTTCCCCAAGGAACAATATGAAGTGCAATTTTGTGAAAAGACTAATAATTTCCCATTATAGTTGTCTAGTTATTCTCCAAACGATATTTTCAAGAATATGGTGAAGGAAATGTTATTTAATTTAGTCTCATATACAAACTGGCTTAAGCAGGAAGTGATGCTCCATAAATCTGTTTCCAAAAGTGGCACTAAAATTGGTGAGCAGAATTTACCCCTCCCAAAAGATGTGTCATCAAATTTTAAGCACCAGAAGTGTGATAGGTGAGATGTAGAATTTTACCAGTTTTGATGTGAAGGTCAAAATCCTCACCTCTGCCTTTTCTGTGCCTCTTATTATCTCAGAATGTTTCTCTCCCAGTGTGTATTCAGTGGTCTTAGTTTTCAAATGTTTTGGTAACCTCTCCTTGGAGCATGAAAGGAATTCAGAGAAACATACTCAGAGAGTTCTAATAGGCAAGAAAAATGCAGTGCTCTCCAAGTCTTGGGAAGGGTAAGTAGAATAGCTTCTTAAACTTGAGACCCCAATTAATGGCTGTTACTAGTTGAGCTGTTTTGTGCTACTCAATAGTGGTGCTAGGACTGTTGGACTATTGGGCACAGACAAAGGCCACAGCCTAGCCCTAGGATCACCAGTTCAGATGAAATCCTGTCCTGTATCATCATCATCTTCTCCTCCACACCACCACCACCACCGGGAAGATAGATGACCTTTCAAAAATAATGACTATAAAGCCCCTGTGCATTTTAAGCATCTCTTTGTTCAGTACTAGTAAGAATAATATTAATTTTCCATTCCTTTTTCCTGTTGCTTATCACAGACAGTGGCTTCGTAGAAGTATCTTTTTAGGCTGTTTGTGAATAGAGCTGGTTATTTACCATAGCCATAGATTCCATGTTATACAGGTTTCTTTACTAAATAGTGTTATAAATGAGTAAGCAATCATATCCACAGGTAATCCCTTTTTGGTTTTCATGTTTGCACTGCTTCCCACAAATCTACTTTCTCCAGTGGATATTAAAGTTACCATACAGAAGTTGCAAGAGAGATGGTTCTTCCTGCTATAAGAACTGTATTGTTCTCTTGTTGCATGGACAGTTGAGGGCACAAGCAAAATCTTTAAACAGCCATTTATGGAACCAATAAGTGGTAGAAATGGACTTTCTTTAAAATAATGTCATTTCAAAGTCTGGTATTTTAATGAAAATGAATACATAATTTATAACTGGAATTACTAAAAACACTTTTGAGGTATGTTTAGAGCTCCAAGCTTTTGCTTTTGGAAAGATTACCAGCTAATTCCTCAATTTCATATTTGTGATTGCTTGAAAGATTTATGTCTGAGGAATTAAAGGACAATTACTGGTTAGAGCACTTGGGTGGTAGAAAGTGGCTTCCTATATTGGAACTTGTAAACATACTATTTATGGATTTTAATTTATTGATTAGATTTGTTAAAGCCTATTTGGAAGCACGTTTTAAATGATCTAATGTTGACAAGTATACAGTTGTGAGGAAAATTGTTGCTACTTGTATGACTTGCTGCAGAAGTACTAATATTACAGAAATGAATATTAAATTTTCTTTATGCTGTTAAAGAAGATATGAAACTCTACTACTGAAGCAATTTACAGCATTATCACATATTAACAGTGGCAGAGTACAGTAACGTTCATCTACATTAGTGATATATTAGCATAGAGACAAGTGGAGGATACTATAAATTGCTCATATATTGTAGATTGGTTCATAGATTTGTTTGCTTTTCTGGCCTGGTCAGAAAACGAAAGAGGTGAAATGGATAAGTTGTACAGACTGTATTGCTTTAGCAAATTTAAAAGCACAAATTTATATATCTGACCTCTACCTTTTCCTCCACTTTATATAAATCTGGGTGAGATCTTTTTTGTCATATAATAATCCCATAACACTGAAGGTTATTTGAGTTATGGAGCTAATATTATAGGTCTGCTCAATGACACTTTGAAAAATGATAAAGGCATTTTCTGCCTGAATGGCAGCTTTATTTTTCACTCCATTAATTTATTCAGCAATCTGAAGGCAGACATTCAGTCTTCATTCACTGTTGATAATGAGTTCCTTCATCCTAATTGCAAATGCATAAGTAGGTTGTTAAACAAATATCAATAGTAAAATGCTACTAATGAGCAGCTTTTTCTTTAAAATGCTATAGGGAAGCAGATGTTATTCTTAGTAACAGAAAAAAAGTGGATACTTTTGAAATGAAAACAAATGAAGATTTGTTTTATGCATTTCATACATCTCTACTGAATAATTAAAATCTTAAAGAGGGATACTATTGTGTCAGATTCACTTTTTGGGAGGGGGGATTCCACTGAAGACATGCATCAGAAAAGGTTGCACTGATTTTTTTCCTGCAATAAAACTATCCTTTCCATTAATGATTCATCCATTTAATCAAATATTATGTTCAGCATAAGTCTTGACCTGTCCTGGCTACCCATACTTAAGCATTTTTATTTTATTTATTTAGAGGTATTCTGAATGGATCCCGGGCAGCCAAAATGGAAATGATCTCTTAAATACAAATATCCAGATCAGTAAAGATTAAAATCCAAAACAGTATGTATGGTTAAACAAATTATCACAGCTTATTTATTTCTATATAAAATAAAAATTTATTTTTATTTATTTCAACTATTTCAACCTGAGAGCTAACCATACTAGAAAAAAACAATATGAATTTTCTTGAGAATGCAATCAATTGTCTTGCTACTAGTGTCAGGATTTATCATTCATAATCATCTTGACAGCTCAAGGTTGTGGAAAATTGGAGTGCTGAAGTCTGGTACTTCTGGAAGGTACCAGATTGGGGAAGGTTGAGTTTGAACCATCTGTGAAGCAAGGTCACAACCTTTATTGAGTTGGAAAATGCCTGCATGTTAAACTGACAGTCATCAGAGCTGGAAAACACAGTGGCATAACATTACCATCATTCTCCAAGTTTTATGGATTCTTTCATGAAACTGTTTGATATGAATATTGAGGGGGGGAAAGCCAGCTATTTTGTAACCATCGGTCTCAAATACATCAGTGAATCCAATAGGTTGTGTAAGCTTTGTCTTTCAGGTTGGCAGGGAAGCAGACAACCTGTGTTGCTTTGTTGGCACTTATCTATAAGCAAAGTTAAAGCTGTCACCAACTGCATATCCCTAAGCACCAGTATTGTTCTGAGTGGGGTCTTGTGCAAGTGGTATGCTTTGTTCACACACTTGTAAGATCACATGCTCTTCGAAACCCTTCCATGTGAACATTTGATCCTCTGAGAAGTGGCAATCTCAACTAGCTGAGACATGATAGCAACTTCCCAATTCTTTAAGACATCTGGCTTCTAATCAACTGGTTCCCTAGATGAAAACAGTCCCATGTGCTGAATTTACACCTCTCCATCTTTTAAGTAAGGGTTTTATGACTTGGTGTTTTCTAGTTGATATTGGGGAAGTCTTTTTAATACCCCTGTTAACAGAAGTTGAAAGGATATTATGCTGTGTGGTTGGTCTTTAATGTTTGCTTTTCATTTCAATTACTGGAAAAGAGAAAAGAATGGCTGAAGAGTTGGGGGCTTCCTTACTCCTTACTTAGCTGATCATCAAAACATAGATTTTACCAAAATGGGGCTTTCTTCTGCTTTTGGTACCAGAATCCAGAGAATAAATAGAATACCAGTGTCTCAGAAGCTTGAATTCATTGCCTTAATACATTTAATATGATTATTTAATCTGTAACATTTACTGATTCACAAAATAATCCAAATAGATCTCAATTTAGAATACTTCACTCCCCAAAAATCTGTCAATTGAATGCACTCGGATAAATGAGATTTGATGCTTATGCATGCAGTAACACGAGTATTTTATTTTAAAAAGCTAGATCTGATGGATGAGCTCATTCATTCTCCTTTAATACAACCCGAATAGTTAAGTTTATTTTATTTTATTTAGCATATGGCAATATTTGAGTGATTTTAACATTTTAACCTCTACCAGTTGTAAGCCTGATCAGTGATCTTTAATTAAACCAGTTTTGTTATTCTCACTTAACAACAATAGGACATAATTTCAGGAACCAAAGGTAGTGTTGGGAACTCAGTCTGAGTCTGGCTCATGCATGCTCATCATTCCAACCTGTGGCTGCCTCTTTCGGGGTGGTTTCTATGGTGAGAATATTTGAGGTTGAAAAGCAGAAGGTTCCAGAGATCTTTTCAATGAAGTCACATAAGGAATGAACAATGGCATAGGCATGGATGAGCCAAGTCCCAAAGGCTATTCTACACTTATTTGCAAGAATTAAGGAACGGTCCCCCCTGCTGAATGTACACAACACATTAGAAGCTGGAAAACTGCAGGGGGTAGGAATTGAACAGTATATGTGAATCTGTTTTCATTGCCAGAACCAATAATTAGTAGACTATATCCCTTGACTTTGCCATTTCCCCTTAATATAAAAATGTTATTTTATGCTGATTATTTCATCAAAGAAACAGTGATTTCTCCATAGTTCTACAACCTCAGTAAGTTATTGCCATGTAATTTTATTTCTGTACCATTTTAAAATACATCTGTCATCCATTTATTTTTAACATGACACTTCAAGTTTGGATTTTTTTTTCTTTTAGAGATCTTTTTTACAAGCTCCAGGAGCTAACTTGATGACTGGTTCAATTTAGTAGTCTATTAATATCAATTTTTTAAAAAGCCAGGTTTCCAAATGAATCTAATGAATCTGATATTTTCATGTTGGACAATTGGGATTTCTCCTGGAATTGGATAGCTTCTAAAACTTACTTCTGGCTTGAGTTTCATAAATGCCAATAGGGTCTAATTGCAACAATACAACTTGCTATTATTCATCCATCTGGGGTTTTGTGAATCTGGTTGATGTCTTTTTCAACCTGATTTCATCCAGATGTTTGGAACTACAGCTTACAAAATTTTAACCAACACAATTTCTATGGAGAATGTCAGTCAACCAGGTCATGATTGTCCCATAGGTGCTTTTTCAAGAGGCAACTGGATTTCTGGTTTTTCTTGGAAGACATTTTGCTTCTCATCCAAGAACCTTCTTTAGTTTTGAAGAAGGTTCTTGGATGAGAAGCAAAATGTCTTCCAAGAAAAACTAGAAAGTCCAGTTGCCTCTTGAAAAAGTTTTTTTGTGTTTAACCAGCAGTCACTAGACACAATGGGCAAAGCCAGTGTTTCAAGTGTTACTTGTCCTACTTTTTCTCCTCATAGAAACTAAATGTCTTATCAAAATTCAGATTGAATAATCTGAAGTTCTTCATCAGACCTAGTGTTTGCACTTGGAAACAAATGGCATAATTACTTTTAAGGTTATAACATCTAGGCTCCACAAATCCAAATCACCAATAGATGGCAGCAAAGAGATGCAGAAAACTACAATGCTTCGCTGCCTTCCTGTGGTCATTCAGGTCTATGCAGCGCAACCCTGAAAGTTCTGTTTTTCTACAAACTTGGTTTTCTACAAAAGGCAGTTTACTAATGTTAATATTGTATCATCAGCAAGGGACAAAAAATGAGAGAAAGGGAAACCTGAACTTTTATTCTTTTTGACCTGATCTGTCATACTTTGATGAACTCGCACATCAGACTGTGGGAACTGAAATGTCAGAGATACATATAGGGGTCTTAGATCAACTACACAGTATATTAGCAGCTGAAATGTCACAGCAGCATACTTTGAAAGAAATTTTGCAGAAAACCAAAAAAATTGCTATTGAGCTAAATAAGCCATGAGAACATATCCCAGTTCTCCAGATGCTGGAAAAACTTTACTTGCAAAATCTTGCAGGACTTTGGAAATATTTATGGAGATTTATAGGAATATTTAGTAGATGATCAGGTAGATGGGTGCATAATAGAGGAAGGGATAAAATAGAATCAAAAGTATGTTTTCCACTAGGTCTTTTGGATTATTCTACGAGGTTGAAGCAGAAATGACAATCTTCATGTATAGGCAATATCCTGCTTTCTACAGGCACCCAATACACTTTAAAACATATTTTAAATTGCATATGATTCCAAAAACATCTAAACTGTGAAGAATGTATTATAAAATAATTAATATAAAGCTAATAAAACTAACAAAGTTTTATCAACCAACAGGCAGACTTGACAGAGATATGAGATACATCTTCAAAAGATGCCAAAGATTGATTGATTTGATTCATTCCATTTGATTCATACCATCTGAAATACATGACTCTGGACAGCTAGCAATGATTTAAAAGAAGACTTGAAAATTAAAGTCCTCCTAATCATAAAGGACCTTTCACTGAAAGACTGGACCTATTTACTCAGAAGTAGATCCTGTGGAGTACGTTTATAATTCCATTTTTATTTCTGCCTTAAAAACACATAGGATTGTGATTTGCTAGTAATCCTACATTACTGAATGGGAAATAAATGTTGACCCCGATATAATTACCTAATAAATATGCTTAGGGATGCTGAATACAAATTTGCAGGGTTGCTCTGAAGAGGAACTGTTTTTTTCATGGCTGTGAGCTGGTTAAAACATCAAAGACTATAAATCTATCAGACTCTGAAATGCAAATCACCTGCCATCATGTTGAAGCGAACAAACCTTGCATTAACACCTTGGTGCCAAAGACACCAATTAGGTTGAGCAGGCTGAAAAGGACATGCCAAAGACAACATATTTATGGCCTATTCAGAGTTGTTGCTTTCCCACTTTAGTCAGACAATAGGATGGGAGTCGATTAGTCAATAATTATTTCTCCCTAAATTTATCAAGTCACCTATCAATAACTTGCGGACAATCGATGAAAGAATCAAATGCTGAAAAAACAATTCTCATAGGTATTAAACTGCAAAGGAAAGCTGTATTTTATACTAAAGTATATCACCCATTTCCAAAATGCTATGAAATATAGAGGTAGGATTTTTTTAAAAAAAGTTCTTCCTGGTGTATTTTATTGAATAATCTAATATAGATAAAAGCAATCTCTGTAACCATGAATGTACATCTACCTGTACTGATATAATTCGTTAAAGATATCTTTACAAACTGGAAGCACATTTCACTTTTACAGTTAAGACATCAATATATAGTTTCTCAATTACCTCCACACAGTATACATTTTTTAAAAGAAAATCTGTGGCCATGGCTCTGGGATAAGATGCTGATGAAGTGGGGTACGTCTGCGGTATAATCCAAGTTATAATGCATGCCAAGAAGAAATCCCAACTCACTGTCACTACTTTGTTTATGCATATCATTATTTAGGACCCACAGATCAATACTTTTAGAGGTCTGTGTACCACTGAGTGATTTTCTCCTCTACCAGCATACACGCTGTGATCTCAACTCCAACTCAACCTATACTGTTACCAAACAGAGGAGGGGGAGCCTCAATAGCATCGTTTCTTGGAAATCAGCTCAACTGGCTAGATAGGAGAGCACAATGCTGAGAGGCAATGTTAAATTTGCTAAGCTAAATTTGCTGAGCTTGCTTGTTTTCTTGCAGACGTTTTGTTACCCTAATTAGGTAACATCACCAGTGCTCCTTACTAGCACTGATGTTACCTAGTTTGGTTAATGAAATGTCTGCAAGAAAACAAACAGACTCGGAGAGCACCAAGGACCCATTTTGGTTTTGGCAATTCAGGTCTCACCAGGCTCAAGGTTGACTCAGCCTTCCATCCTTCCAAGGTGGGTAAAATGAGGACCCGCAATTGATTCTTTGTTTCCTTCCTATGGAAGAAATTTATATATTTATCTTTTATTGTTGCACTGGCATAAAAAGAAATCTAACTGCAGTTTTGTAATCTGATAAACCATTTGACTCATAAGTTCTTAGAGGAAATGACCATCACTTAAAAAAAATCAAGTTGTTCAAATTTGAAAACAGAAAAACAAAATAATCTTGTGATTTTTTTTTCTTCCCCTGACCAATTTCTACTTATAAAGAGGTTATCTTGAAGCCATCTCTGAGAATTTTAGCATTAGTACGGTTGGAATAAGAAGTGGAAGATTAATGGAGGCAGTGTCACAAGTCAAGGTAAAAATCTTTTCATGTCTAAGGAAGTGTGAAGCACTGCTATTTTGCATCAACAGATGAAAGGAAACCACAGTTAGCAATATTACTAGATCTGTTATAGACTAAGTGCTACTGGTGAACAGTAAAACACAGCGCTAGATTTAGCACTTTGTTCTTCAGGAAACAAATACTTTGTATTTCTATCACTGTTTAAATGAGGAGGGACCTATTATATGTTAGTTTTATTCAGGCTTTTCTTTGTTGTTGAGCAACAAAATCTACAGCTTAAAATCATGGACTTGTACAATAAAAAAAAAAATCAGAGGCATTTAACGATGGATATCTTTTGTCCTAGGCTTACATTTGTATCAAAAAACCAAACAAACCCTGAGTTAAATTGGGTTAAGAAACTCATTGAGAAGTATACTTGGCATGTTAAGAAAATATTTATTTTGATCTCCTGCTTTCTAAGATTAATTCTTCTGCAAAGTTTTCTGTTTTGAATAAAAAGATGCACAATTCTTATAATGTATACAATTACAAAGAATGATATGCTATTTAGTATATATTTAACTTTACCTAATACAGTTATGAATTGCTAAGGAATATGGCAGGCGTAACATATTCAAATACCAAGTTGAGCCAACTGCATATTTAAGACAACTGATATAGCTTTACTTGAAAGATATGTGGAAAATTCTTTTTGTAAAAGATATATTTTAATAATTTGAATATCAGTAATCACTGGAAAATATTTTGCAGTCTAATATGCACTACTAACATCTTGACAGATTTATGAAATCTACATTTGCCTCTTGTTTATTGATAAATATTTGGCTGTGCACATTTAGCCTAGAGAAATGGTTGACATGGGGTTTATTTATATTAATCTTTCCAATTTAAAAATAATTCTTTTTTTTTTTGCAAGGGAGTATTGTATTCCTCAAGACATTATTACTTGAACTCAAAACAATATTACAGTCTTAGGCTAATTGCTTTAATGAAAATTAATAGTCATATTTATGTTCAGGCACTAAAATCCATTGATTTTTATGGGGCTTCATCCCAAGGTGATGTTCCAAAATGTTATCAGCATCCTAAATATATTTTCTAATTCCAAGAATCCCATCAAAGAAAGAGATTTCTAGACCAGTGATCGCCAACCAGTGGGCTAGGGACCACTGATGGTCCATGAGAAAATTTTGGTGGTCTGCAGAGAAATGTCACCCCCAAAGCAGTTAATCCAGGCTATGTGGGAACACAAAGCTGTGCCATCCACATGGCCCATCGGAATACAAGGCTTGCATCGCGAACAACATGAGGTAGTGAGGGGAGGGGGGGGAAGGGCAAGGGGGGGAAATTGCCCCACATACCTCATGCGCCTCACCTGGCCACCGGACTGTTTCTTTCTGTTTCTTTCTTCTGCTTTTGACTGCACACAAGGAAAGCAGCAAAAGTCTTTCTTTCTGTCCCCCAAACTCTGCCAGAAATGAGTCTGGGACCCTGCAAGGCATCTTGCTCCAAGAGTCTGAACTAGCGCAACAAGTCTCACAAAGATTCATTTCTGGCGGAGTTTGGAGGAGAGAAAGACTTCTGCTGCTTTCCTTGCATGAAGCCAAAAGTCTTTCTTTCTCTCCCTGAGAATGGAGCTGGAGCTGATATCCTGCGATCCCAAAGAATGATCAATTGGGATGAAAATGGGGTGGGGAATTTTCCTGCAGACTTTTTTTGGGATTTTCCCAGGTCTCTGATCTGCAGGATTTAAAATTATGAGTTTGGCGTTCCCTGAAGTCTAAAACATTGACGAACCCTGTTCTAGACCACAAAAATCACACCTTTTCAGACATCTCGATAATATGCTTGTTACAAGGTTGCCCTGTCTGAGAGACAAATGACAACATCAACACTACTTTAACTCTTTTATCTAAACAGGCTCATGAGCACAGTGTGTTTTTTGAGTTGTGTTTCCTTGATGCAAGTCATTTATGGTCCTGTTATAAAATTTTGGCAATAAAAACACTTAAACACATTAAGTTGGATCTTTTGCCAATATGATAAGCTATGGAAAACAAAGCAAAAAAAATGTGCTATATCTCAGTGTTGTGCTTGCCTAGACAAGCTCCTGCAGTTTTCTTGGTAATGTTTGTGGAAGGGGTTGTCCTTTTCTCCTTCCTACAGAGGTGGCTTTCTGAGAGAGAGGTGGCTTTGGGCCTCAGGCAGAACTAGAACTCCTGATCTTCTAGTTTCTAGCCAGTTTCTTTAAAAAATAAACCCAAAGCTTAGATACAGTACACAACTACACCTTCAAAGAGTGTTAAGTAGCACTTGATTTCTAACAGTGTATATAACATTTGTAATGTTAGGAGGAAGAATTCCGTACAATATGGCAAGAATGGATGTGAACACAAAATGTTCTATGAGGGAAAATAAACATAAAAAGGGGATATACTGACTCCTGCATTGCTGTATCACTGCAATTTGCCAGCCTATAGGATAAACATAGGGAACAAGTTTTTTATTTTTCTTCCAAATTCAGGCCAACACTTAGGTCACAACTAAATAGAAGACTAGATATTTTTTCCAATGGCCTTGTTTCACACAGCAAGGGAGTAGATTGCTGAACTATGCCATGTCATATTGCAGGGATACGCTTGCATTATTTTAGAAAAATCCTTATGAATTTAGAAATAATTTTGTGAACCTGGAACATAATTCAGCTATACTTGAGTACTTTTTCTCTCATGGTTTTAGTGCAAAAGAATTCAGGAGAATATTTTCAGTTGTTCAACTGAAGTAGAAATTCAAATAATTTTGCAAATTGACTAGGATTGTCACATTTAGCCATGATTTGTCTTAACCATGACTTGTAGAACACTTACAATGGCTACAATCACATGTTAAACTACACATAAATCAGGCAAATTAGGTGATGACACAATACAACATGTGAAATCAGATTCTACATTTTTAACATAATTTATGTGATCATATATTGTGAAAGATAAAAATATGTACATGAGAATATATCACTTACACCTACAATTCCATTGCAAAAAACCAACCCTGTGAATTAATGTTTTCACCCTTTTCATGAATCAACAACAATCACCAAACGAGATGCATTTCTTTCAATTTTATATCTTAGAAAATTGGTACGATTTGCACCTTGATCTGATCACCATCACTATTAGGAGTTGCATTGTGCCAAGACTGTTTGCTCAAGTGTTGTATCTAGACCAACAATAGGTATCCAGAACTGCCATTGGGGATCATTCCAGCCTGAAGTAAAAAGCCATAATTTGAAATTGGTACTTTTGGCATGGAAAGTATCCATTTTACCAGTAAATACAGAGCTTATCTACAAAAGACAAAAATCTGATCTAAGCAAGATTAGAAATAATACAGTATCTGAAATCAGAGAAAATCACTAATGTTACAAATACCATATTTTAAAAGTCTGCACTCCCCTTAACTTTAGCCATTCCATAAATATTGTTGCAAAGTATTTGTGCCTAATTATTTAAATTTAAACAACTATTATTGAAAAGCACTGCATTTTTAAAAAAAGTCTACATGAAAATCTATTTAAAAAACAAATTATATATAGTTACAAATGAAAGCCATTATGATTCTAAGACATATGATCCCAAGTTAGAAAATTGGTCAAAGGAAAAAACAAAGAGCAGATAAAGTTCTAGATTGAAGCAGTCTTCTCTGATAAATTAGATTTCTAATTCTAAAGGTATTTTATAGGCTAGTTCTAAATTGATTTTTTAACTGCTTTATGATTCTAGTACTTAACTATGTTGCATGTGTAGGGATTGACTCCAAGATTGGATGTAGAACATTATTTAATTTGGACCTGAAAATCTGTAGCAAATATATAAAAACATATACTATGGTAACACCAATCTGTTCGTGTAAAAATGTCAGTAGTTTTGCCACTGCCATCGATCAGAAAGTCATTACAGATTTTATACTCTGCAAAAAAACTAACATTATTATGTATTTATTCTTGAGTTCATGCTATTGTGATATGATTGATGCAACCACCCAAGCAAATTATTTAAGAAAAATTCAGCCCAACTCACAGCAGGTCTGTTAGACAAAATTAGAACATGTCACTACAGAAAAGTTGCTTGAAAAATTTGTGAGTCATTTCACTTCAGACACTTCTTTCAATCTTCTACTACTCACAGTTATGGAACTTATTAAATTTAAAGGACATTTAAAACCTATCAAGACATTTGAGATATTTCCAGATGAAGACATCAGAGGGAAGGGAATAAGAAATTCTCAACTGCTCTCCAATCTGTGCTTCAGCCTTTCAGACAGAGGCAATGGACTCTCAAGCCACATATTCAAATCACTTCTGGTCTCCTGAAGACAAGGATCATATCCACATTTTGAGACGTTCAGAGACTTGGAGAGAGGTAATAGCAGACGTTCTTCTGTGGATAAATCAGTGTTGAGTAATTTAAGAGCGTGCTCAACTTTCTCTTTTGGTTCTGTCTGAATCTCAAATTCCAATTTCTTGTTGTTCCTTTTACCACTGCACTTATCCTTCAGCTGAACTGCATGACTCTTTATTTGCTGTTTTGAGACCTTCCCCCTGCCCTCCACATTTTCACTATCACTATCCTCAGCAGGATAACTATTTTGGCACACACTCTTCTTAAGTGAGCTTTTCATGTTTCTCAGCACAGATTTCCCCCTGATTTGAGAGTTATCTAGGACTTGATTTGACCTAAATGGCAAAATTTGCTGTTTGTTTTCTAAGTGGCTCACTTTTAGCTTTTCAGTACACAGCCTCAAAGAACTTCCCGAATCCTTGACTTTATCTGCTGCAGTTTGTGGGTCCTTATAACTTTGGAGATCTTCTTTATAGTTCTCTAAGCTTAGCCCCCGCAGATGTTTTTCTAGTAACATCACATTTTCAATTTCCTGAATGCTGTCAGGAAGAGATGAAAAGTCCCCTCCATGGCTAGAAGTTCTCTTTATTGGTTCTTGCAATTGTACGGCGTTTAACAAAGGCACATTTTTAGCTTTGGGGAAAGCTTCCAAACTTTCCCTAGTGTTTCGAACTTTTAAAGACAAATCATTCTTCTCTTTAGGAAAGCCTGTGTTTGAAACAGAGTAATCTACACCAGTGATTAGATGGGGATCGTGTTCTGCAGAATCTGAATGCTGTGTGAGGATATCGGTTGCTTTACTGGGAGGTGGAAAGCACTGATTTAAAGAAGACTCAGATTCTGAATACCAAGGAAAATTAACATTTCTTGGAGAAATGCTGAAGGATGTCCCTTCCCAGTCAATGCCACTTAGCTGCAGATCAGTATTTGCAGAAGAAGCCACACGCTCCTTAGCAAATAAGCTTGTTTGTGAGATTAAAGAATTAGAAGGTTTATATTCATTTTCTGGGTTTTGTGAAGCAAGAAAGAAGTTGCTTGGCTTTCCTATTGCAGTAGAAAAATCTGCAGAGTCTGAAAAACACAGAGATTTGCAGCTCTTTTTGGGAAATTCTTGCAGGTCAAAAACAGGCAAATCAGATTTTGAAATTTGGCTGAGAATGTTTTCACACGCAGGTTGCAAGTTCAGGTCAGAAAAAGTATCTTCACTGTTCCCTGCTAAGCCTTCTTTCCCTTTACTTTTCTTCTTATCTAAGGCAACAACAATAAAAAATACGTTAAGAACATCTTGTTAAAAACTATCTTTTAAAAAAAATGAGATATGAAGTTAAAAAAACACTGTGTTTTTGATTTTGTAATCAGGCAATTGTGGGAGAAGTGGGTAAGCTAAATGGCTTCCATTTAAATCTAATTTGCATGCAGAAAATTCTATAGAACAACTGGCCATTTGAGAAGCATACGATGACTATTTAAGATATGAAACATAATAAAACAAAACATGCAAAATTTTCAGCTTACTTTTCTTTTTTTCTTGGCCAATTTTCAACCTCTCCATTTGATACAAAGCAACCACTTCAGGATAGGCAGCCTCAAATAGCATTGACTCTTCTATTGTTATTAGAAAGGGATGGGCAGGCTGATCTTCAGTTGTAGCACAGTAATGATCTAGAACAATAAAGCAGAGGCAGAGAAACATACTTTTACTAGGTAATTACAGATGATTCCCTTAATTACCATTTTCATATGCACTTCTTTAGAAAAAGGAACATATAACTGTTTCTTTGGATTGGAATCTGTACCCTACAGAACCTACAGCTGAGGCTCCCATGTCTAACCCTTGCTGTAGACCCTCCTTAATTTGCATGCAATCCACAAATATCTGCCCCCCC